>JAUMGZ010000091.1:0-10565 GCA_032359645.1 Pododesmus macrochisma | reverse complement strand
CAATTTAGAATACAGGTAAGTATAAAACTGCATCTTCTTAGGTCCGAAACTCAAAAATAACTGGCACAACGTTATGAGCTCACAGTCGTTATTAAGTAGTAAATAAGAAAAAGACGCCAAGATATTCAAAAGCCAAAAATCAATGGACATGTTCAAATGAAGAAAAATTAAGAACGCACACATAAAAAAGAACAAAAATACTATTATGAACTAAAGAATGAAACGTCACGAATTTCTATTTCAAAAAACTAAAAGAGACACCAACGTAACTATAAAAAAGAGTTATTTGTTTTGTCGTTGAGTTTAGAAAAAAGGCTTTTTTGTGGACAGTAAAAGTTATGGTTTCAATTTTTCAGGATGGGTATCAGAGGTAAATGTCTTACGTTATAAACACAAAATAATAAACTTAAACATGCTACCAATAATATAATAGCTTTAAGAGGAAAAAGTTAATAGTCAGATTTCAGAGGAAATAATTGTTTTAATTTTTTAAATTTCAAATTGTCCCAGATATACAAAAACGGCCAATGCCAGAGATGGGGCTCTGAATTCACTACCTTACAAATATCATTTGATCATTAAGGTGTCTTTCATTACATTCTTACAACACTCATGATAGCTATAAATATAGTCACGGCTAATCCTATTCAAACTAGTTTTTCCTTTTAAATTATTTCTTTTTGTAATTGTGTATTTCAATGCTTTATACATTTAAAAGTTTAAAATTGTACATTTATAATTTTGAACTTGTATAATAACATTAAAATTAATGAGCATATCCATTTCACTAGTTGGAATCAGTCGGCATCAATGGAAAAGAGCATTTAAGATCTAAATGGACACTTGAGAGACAAGAGAATTGAAGGTCTTAAAAGACACTTGTGAGACAAGAGAGTTTAAGATCTAAATGGACACTTGTAATACAAGAGAATGTAAGATCTAAATTGACACTTGTGAGACAAGAGAATTTAAGATATAAATGGACACTTGTAAGACAAGAGAATTAAGATCTAAATGGACACTTGTAATACAAGAGAATTTAAGATCTAAATGGACACTTGTGAGACAAGAGAATTTAAGATCTAAATGGACACTTGAGAGACAAGAGAATTAAGATCTAAATGGACACTTGCAAGACAAGAGAATTTAAGATCTAAATGGACACTTGAGAGACAAGAGAATTGAAGATCTAAATGGACACATGCAAAACAAGAGAATTTAAGATCTAAATGGACACTTGAGAGACAAGAGAATTTAAGATTTAAGATATGATAAGGTATGATCTACCATGATTTGTTACTGTTTTCGATTGTATTCTTCTTGGCTTCGTCAAATTTTCGTGTTTCCAATTGCCTTTTGTAAATATGTAAATATGTTTTACTCGTTTGAATTTCTTATAGATAATTGATATGGGCTGTTGGTTGTTGAAATGCTTTACAGCGAGTGCTATAAAGTGTTTTTATTAATTTTTTAAGTGAAGACTTCTTCTCATGCAGGAAGTTGAAAGGTGGAGTCTTCATAAACCGGGTTCACTACATCGCCCTGTTTCGTCCTGGGTGACCGTCCTAAGTCGGCCCGAATGGATAACTAGTCTTGGAGATTGTTGTGACGTCAATTTATTTAGTTTTATTCTGGCGCTGAATTGTTTGTTGCGGTTATTGCTGGTTTGCGAATGTCACTGTTGATTTCACTCGTCCTTTGTTAAGAATAGAAAATCAAATCACTATTTAGGAATGTTCAGACTTGGATTTTATGAAAAAAATAGGAAAAGTTTAGGACCTATTGCAAGGCAACATATTTTCACATCTACTTTTTCTCTATTCCTGAAGATTTTTGCTTTTTTCACTTGCAACTATTCAGGGCTGAGACGGACAAATATTTCTTTGGACTTGCTTCAAATTCTAAAATTATTGTAACTAATCAACTATTTTTGAACCATTCAATATGTTATATATTGATGTAAAATTCTGTTTATAAAAACCAATTTTTTAGGATTGAAAGCTAAGTAAATAAATTAACTATAGAATTTACGAATTTTGTAAAAGAGTTTGTTTATGTATGGCTTAGCCAAGAGAGAGTACATTTGTTTTTATCTGTAAAAGAAAATCGTACTTTTGAAAACTCGAGGACCAAATCTTCTTGTCATTGTTGACCCTTCAGCAAAATGTCAGTTGATAGTATCAATTTACAGTGTTATCTGACCAAATATTTACACAAGAGAAACATTACGTTTATAGTCTCGTTGTTTGTTAATTGAATCTGAAAAGTATGTAAATATGGATAGATCCGTGAGAAAATAAATATGTTGTATTTAAAATGAAATGGAGAAATGAATGTAAATATTTTGGATCTACTAAGTTTGGACGAAATTGGTCCAGTTGTTTTTGAGAAGGAATGAAGCATGCGAAAACTTAACATATGCGCTGTACTAATAGTATTTAGTTAACCCCAAACTCCGTTTCATTTGTAACACGTTTGTAACTATCCTGGTTATTTTTTCCCCATATATTGCAAAAATGCATGCATTAAGACCTTGTCCTTCTAGTTTATTAGAGGATTTTTGGAATAGGATCAAATTTTCGTCATTGTGGCTTCTCGATTGTCCCCAAGCGACTGAAACTCATCATTTGAACAAATCAGAATCCCTTCCAGATAGATAAATAAAATATTTACTTAAATGTGTAGCCTATTTTTGGACAAGTTTGTTATTCATGCAACGAGATTTCTACGTTTGCCAATAATGAGTCCTATTAATTCTGAATTCTGATTTATTAGAAGAGGATTTTTGAAATTTTGTAAAATTTTCCCCGTTTTTGCCTCATAGTTGTGTCGGTGTAGTCTCTGAATGCCCACTTTTGAAAAAAAAAAAATACCAGGTAGAAACAGAAGTGGGCATTCAGACACTAGTTGTTAAAGACAGGTAATTAGAGAACAATAGACAAGCAGTTATAGTCTGTTTGACTATTTGTTACCTGTATTTTTTACAGGTTCTAACTAACTACTAACTGAAATAATTGTACTTAATCAGTAATAACAGAAAAAAGAATGTGTTTAACATTTACATGTTATTACTTTAATAGGATAAAAAATATGGTGACATATTGTTATATTTAGCACAACAATATCACTTGTTTGATATTTTCCACAATTTTAGCACTGTCATATCTACATAAGATAAAATATTGATATTAATCAGCATACCATATATACACTCCATTCCGCATCAATATTTCTTTGTAACCTTACAATAACCAGAGGACAAACAAACATGACTCGCACTGTATACACAATATATACGGACGTGACGAGTCAATGAAATCAATTAAATCTGGCCTTTACCAATGACGACTGTTTTACCAACATATAATAGGATAACTGTCAATATATAAACAATACTTACACTAAACAAATGAACAAATGTTTCAATTATCGAATCTGTTCGACATTGGTATGACATTCCAAGAAAGGCATATCATAATAGTACAATGGCTATTTTCAAAAAGTGTACATTTTCAGTGAAGCCATTTTTGACAAAATCACCTAAATCATGTCACAAAACTTTGTCATATGCAATGTGCCTCGTGTTGCTTCATGTATGCAAATTACCTTGAATTATTCACGTGTGGTTAGAAATAAGGCTTCATCCTGTTTTATTGAAGATGAATACGTTGTTGAATTTTTTCATTTGATTGGAAAAAACCTGTAGTTGTTGGAATAGCAGTGTCTGTTGGTTGGAATAGCAATGTCTGTTGGTTGAAATAGCAATGTCTGTGGGTTGGAATAGCAATGTATGTTGGTTGGAATAGCAATGTCTGTTGGTTGAAATAACATGTAGGAAGCGATAAATGCAAAAGAAATAATTTGTCATGATGTCAAGAAATATATCCTCGTGTAATGGGTTTTCGACCTATTTAGGTTCCGTAGCGATATCGGTGACTATAACCGTGACTGTTGATTTTTGCAACATATTTGATTAACTTTTTACTTTTGCTCCAATAATAAGGTGTGTCTGATTCAATGCTCTTCAAATATGGACAATTTGACGACATTCAAAACAACGAATTGTGTTTTCGACCTATTCTAAATCCGAAACGGATTTCGGAACAGGAATACCTTATCGGACAACTTTCTCCGAATTTATTGACAAGTGATTCAGCTGAAATACTTAATAAAAAAGTTTTTTTTTATTTAAATTTTTATTTCAGTTTTACATAAAAATCACAAACATACATACAAAAACAAGACACTATGCCTTTTAAATTATCGTACATTACAAAGAAATAATCTACAGTTGTTCTATTATTAATAATATTATAGTCTGCAAGCATATTTATGAAAAATATGAAAGACTGTAATTTGCATGTCAATAGTTTAAAAAGTAACAGACATGATACCAGTTAATAGAAAAGTTCGCCATAATTCAAAATTAATTTTTTTTGGTGGTATATTTCAAAAGTTGAAAGAAATGGGAAACAGTTTATAAATGCATTCTCCTTGACAAATTGTTCAACAATATTTATCACATATTACCATGTATATGCGGGGTTTTAAATTTGCAGTGTGGAATTGATCTAAGAAAAATACTTGATAATTTCATTCAACTGCATTATGTCAAATTAAAATATGTGCAAATTTTAGGAGGAAATTGGACTTCGCTGACACTTCCAGCTAGGAAAGTATGACCTATATGCGTAGCGTTTGAAGAGTGATTTCTATTAAAAAAAGGGTAAACTATGTTAGACACGTGACATTTTTACAGCAAGCATGCAAAATATTCTGTCATCAGAGAATTTTTGGCACGAAAAATATATTCATGTTTTTAATTGTAATACAGTTTTCAGAAAAAGTAGTAAAACTACTTAAGAATAAGACCTGAAAATGCATAAATTGTAATAAACACATTATTTATGTCCAACAACAGATTTCTAAACATTGTTACAATATCCCGGTTTAGGGCTGTCAAAAACCAGAAACAGACGCGGCATATGATGTCAAAGGGTCACTAGTGCGCGCAATTACTGAAAATGAAAGTAGGTCGAAAATATATGACGGTCGAAAATGTAAGTCGGGACGATATTTTCCTTCTATCTTTTTTTAAAAAATATAAATAGTTTACATATTTAAACTGTTACACAAACTCTTGCACATATTCATGTAAGTGACATGTATTTACTATATTGCTATATGGACTTAGGGGCCATCCATAATTATCATCCTTTTTCCAAAGTCTGCAAAGCGCACGCTAGGGGGGAGGGGGTATGTTTTTCATCATTTTTGCACGCTTAAAATTCCGGATATCGCAACATTTCAAAATTTGAAATCTGGCTCTTTTTTATTACCTATAGTGGTCTCTAAATCTCGTTCGCCAGAGCATTGACGATGACCTTGTGTACATTATTTGAGAATTGGCGCAACAACAAACGTTGTTTGACACACACAAAAAAAAATAAGTGAAACAAATGTATTTAATACAACCAACCGCGGTATGATAAAGGATGATGTACACTTTTGCAGGGGGGAGGGGGTTTGAATAAAGCGTGCTGTTTGTAGACTTTGGAAAAAGGATGATAATTATGGACGGCCCCTTAGTTTGTAATAAGTACATTTAAATATATCGTGTTTTAAAGACAAACTTCAAATTTAACAAGAGTATGAATACTCGCTTGTTGGTAACTAATGAACACAACAAAAAAAGTTTGGTCACATACCTCAAAGAAAAATATTATACAAGACACAACAAAAATTTAAATTTATTGATATGAATAGCAGTTTGATAATTGAAAAGAGAACACAGCATAAATGTATTTATTGTGTTTTTTCCTGTAAAAATTGATTTTTACTTTACCTATTATGTATGTTTCCGTGTATATGACATATAGCTGATGATATATGGTTCTTTCCTCTTAGATATCATACTTATTGGTGGTATGTTTCAGTTTGCTATTTTGTATATACACGTTTTAAATGAATATTGAAGCAAGAATGACTTTGTGTACAGTGTGCATTATCCAATCAGAACCTGTCACAGTGATCAATAAAGTTCTATGTCATTCATTATCCAATCAGAACCTCTCACAATGATCAATAAAGTTCTATGTCATTACACTTAGTCAATAGTGCCCAGCAATGTGCGAAGACCAAAGATGAACTGGAGATTGACTCATTTAATCTTTTCTTGTGAGTAAAGCAATTTCTTATTTTCAATATTTTGTTTTATTAAGAATACATATTAATGACTTGTATAATGTAATATTTGTAAAAAGGTTAAATCGTGAGAAGGACAGCACAACCGTATTTTGGTTGTTTGACATGTCAGCCTTCTATAATAATTGTTAAAAAGAAAGAAAATATTACTCAGGATATGTTATGTTTGAAATATATATTTATTCTATCTAACCAAAGATTTTTGTTACATAATATTACACTTGTTTCTTTTACCATTTGTATACTAACTGTAAAGAATTCTCGTAAGGGAAGACATTTGTAATTTTTAAAATCGAAACACATTTTCGTAATCTAATCAAATAATGAAACAATTGAAAGTGTAACCACACGAACCTACATATTTATGGAAAAACCTGCATCTTTACTAAGTCTAAATGTTTGTTTTTTCTATCATATTTTTTTTTTATTTCTTTGAATAATTCTTACATTCATATTCGTTTAAGTATATATTATATTTTTATAGAAACCGATATTTTAGTCTTTTTCTCCTATTAATGTTGTTATGATTGCATTTGTGTCATAGATCCGTCATATTTCAATTAGCACGCTACACATAATTTTCGATCTATATTACAAAACATCGTGTTTAACATTCGTTCTATTTGTTACTGCTTACGAATATTTTGAGACTAAACTATTGAGCGACTCAGTGACATTAATTATCTTACACAGCTATTAAATATTTCTATTTTAATCTTGACTGTCTTGTACCTTTCTAAGGTTGCAAACATAAAGGAACTCCTTCATATATGAACTATTTTTATGCTGTCGCAAGATCACTGATTTTGAATAACAAGAAGTTAAAAAAAAAAAACAATTCTTATTCTCGTGCAGAATATCATTCTGAAAACCGTATTCTTCAAAATGACACAATGCTAGGAAAAGCATAAAAGAATTATCGTAAATCTTATATTGGTAGACTTTTTCTATAAACAAACTTTTAAAGATTTAGGTGTGAAAAGGAGCAAAAAAACGGATAATAAACACGTTATCACTTTATAGTCCACACAAGCACGCACATATAAAATGATATGACTCCAGGAAATCCTATATAAACATAACTTACAAAAAAAAGAAGAAAGGGGGAGCACCAATAAACCTATAAATATAACATCGATGAGACAATAACCAGTTCTCTGTGCACGTGGACCTCGTCAAAGATTGCCAACATTTTAAATGTACGCATAGTCAAAATAGAAATTTCAGAATAGACCCAGATAAGCAAAAGTGGGGAGCCAATAGAGCTTGATGATTGTTTCAATTCCACCCATTAGCACTATAAAAAATGTCATGTGCTCCATTGAGTTGTATGTTCAGTCAAAATAGGAATGTTCAACGCATTTTAAAGCTGTTTCTCTGTACTCACACTCAGAAGTATTCCAGATATGTCAACATCATATCTTATATTATTATTTAATAGTTACACAAGCGGCAACAGTCGCGCTTATCATCACTGTGAGTAAAACGTTAACGATGTCCAGTTTATTGACATCATTGTGTACATTACCATAGAACGTATTGTAAGACATTTTATTAAACACTAAATTTCTATTTTCACAGTCTGGTCAGCTTTATTATCGAACTGTTCTAAGATCTTGTGGATTTAAGCTTTTCTGTGAAATTTGATGAATTTAAGCGATATTTGTTTTAATTATTGTGTAGGTTTGGGCTTGTACACTTTCGTAGTTATCAAACGTTCTAATTGCTATAACCAGTTCAATAATGTCTCATTAAACACGTTATATCAAGGCATTTGGAGAACATTTTCACAAGTCAAGCTGTTCTGTAAATTTGTTAAAACCAGCAAAATTTGTTTATTAAAGTTATTGTAAATATACCGGCTTTGAAGTAATGGGTTTTAAATGTAGTTGTGTCCAAATTTTGGCCCTCGCACTTGTGAAATGTTGACGTTACCCTGATCATCTTTATAGTGGCTCATTTTTAGGCAAAAGCCATATTTAACTGTATTACTTATATAGAACAACAGCTGAAGGGCACTCTTTGTCAAAAACAAACAAAAAGTGCCTTAAAATTTGTGTACGCTTGATATATGAACAAGAGGCCCATAGGGCCTTAACGGCCATTTGGATTTAATAGAGCTATGATTAAAGTTTTGGCATTTGAATACTTTTGACCCTAGGGTCATGCATTGAACAAAGTTGGTTTTATATGCCCTAAAGTTACTACGACAAAAGCATTTAGCACTAGGCCTTCTAGTTCATAAGAAGATTTTTGAAATTGTGTTAATATCCCCATTTGCGCCCGTAAGTGACCCTCCCTGTGAACATCTTCGCAATCAAAGTTTCGCTACACTACGTTTGATATGATAGAGAACGGAAAAGAAGTGATTCGTATACCTTGGCTAGCGAAGATGCCCTGTGAACTGAGCCCCATCATTGAACAAATATGAAACCCCTTCCCCTAAGGATGGCATTTATCGAGTTTTGATAGAATTGGTTCAGAAGTGTTGGACAAGAAGACAAAAAAATTGAAAGTTAACATATTTGCTCTATATTTAGTGTTTAACTTTGACCCCGAAATGCATAACTTCTTTTGGCCTTAAGATCACGCCTTGAACAAACTTCCCATGCCTAAAGTTAATACATACCACATCATTAAGCTCTAAGGCCATCTAGTTTATAAGATTGTTTAAATTTTATAATTGTTTCCCCTTTTGGCCCCTCTAGTGGTACCCCTAAGGGCCGAGCCCCTTAATTGAACAAGTCGGAATCCCGAAACGTGTAAATCATAAAAGACAACAAAGGCGGTTAATAAACCTCAATCAAGGTTGAGCATAATTAGATGAAAGTTGTGGGAATTATGACGTTCATAAATTATCCGAAAGAATTCACTGACTGTCCAATAATGACGTTAAACAGACTTCAGGGATGACAAAGGACTTACCAATGCAAAATATTCTTTTGTTACAAATTTGCAAAGAAAATATGTAGGAATACCAGACGCATGCATGTACATACGGGTGCGGTCTTCTAATGTATTGCTAGCACGAAATGAGTTTACAAAATGATTTCATTAAAACTGACGTCACGAACGGATCAGAAGCACGGGGCTGGACAAAGGTACCTCCAAGTTTCTGAGTAGTTTGTTGAAACGTATAGGAATTATTATGTTAATGAGTCCAAAGAAACGTAGAAAAGAGTGGAATATATTGATTACTGTGGTTTGAAGAGAAACTGAGGTTGAAATATTAAATGCAAAGAGGCCTTCGCTTTATATATGTTCACAATATATACAAACAAACACATAGACAGGGACATTTAAATATTTCACCGAGAACAAATAACATTTTAAATCAATGCATGATCGGCCGTGTATTCAGCTTCTGATGTTTCAGCTGCTAAGCTACTCCATTGATCTTGATATTCGGATGTAACATAGCACACCGTAGCCATTATTAACAGCTAATAAATTATTACTTTAACCTTCTGAAGATGAACACAAACTTAGACTAACTTGCTAACTAAGCCTAAGCTTTACATCCAATAAAACGGCGTTTAATTTTTTTATCAAACGATATAACGCACTGTTGTAAGACATGTTGTATTGATATGCTTTTGTCCAAATGTCCCCTTATAGGCCTCAATTACACAGTAGGATATAAGGGTCCGCCCAACAATCATTGTGTCTGTGCTATCAACAAAATTAAGATTGATAAATATTTAAAAAAAAAAATTGAATCAAATTTTCTATTTAACACAATCACGTTACACCAAAATCCCATTATTTATGATTTTGAAACGATCATACATGTCTTAGCATTAATGCCTATTGTGCCATATTGCGGTATTAGAAAATCAAACAGAAATACCACATCGATAGGACAGGCTAAACACACATAACAAGAACAAATACTGTGTGTAAGAGACCCTGTAACACTAGTATGTCATTGGAATAAATATTTCTTGGGGAGTTATATTTGATAGGGAGAGATTTATTCATTAGTGCTTTAGAAGGTGCACATTTATGTATATTAAGTGTGAATCGTGTCGTTCATTATAAAATAGTTAATCGAAAAACCAAGACGATATTCTAGGCCGTAGGTCCATAGACATTGGCAAACAATAAGAAAACGTTGGACGCACACAAAAAATGAACCAAATATACATTTATTAACTAAAAACTGGAAACATCACGAAATTCTACTAAAAAACTAGAAGCGAAACCAGGTGCTCGCTATTATGTAATAGGCAACACATCTAAAGGGTCATAAAGTTAGAACATAAGGTCATTAGGTTTAACAAATCTGGTACTTAATATTATGTATTTAAATGTGTATCTCTAGTTGCTGTTAAGTATTTGATTGATGTCCTTTCATAACA
>JAUMGZ010000080.1:0-10565 GCA_032359645.1 Pododesmus macrochisma | reverse complement strand
GAGCTAGACACGGTGTTCGGGACTGGGGTGTATCACACAGAGTATTGGCTCTTTCCTCTTATAAATATTATATTTATTGGTGGCATGCTTAGTTTCCAATTTTGTATAAAGCCTATGTTGACCCAAGACTTCAATAATGCTCACCAGTTTGGTATCTACACAACACAAACCAAATAGAAGTGCAGTACTCTTATGTAAACAACGGATACCACAAAGCTTGCTCAGTCACAGACATGCTTCATCTAGAATGGCCAACCATTCAAATTCGTAGACTTTTTTGCGCGTTTATTACTCTTCTTTGTTTTACCGAGGCCTTGCTATTTTTAACTCATAGATTCATTTTCTCTAAAGCGTCCATAAATGACGGTTGCTTTGGAGCTAGACCTGAAATTCGGGATGAGTGTCTTTCATACAGAGTATTGGCACTTTCCTCTTATAAATATTATATTTCTTGGTGGCATCTATCATGAGAATTGATCTGAGCATTGTTTGTTGATATCCTTGACAGCACCATTAAGTGTGCCTATTAAAATTGTCAAAGTAAAGCTATACTCAAGACGTTGTGACGTCAGTTTATTTCCTTATTTTTATTCTGGTGCTGAAACGGGTCTTTTTGGTTTGTCTTTTGTTCTGATGATTCTACTTATCCTGTTTGACACAACAACTACAATAAATACGTATGCACATGAGATATTTATCTTTATTAGCATCATTCAATATTTTTATAGAAAGACATAATAAAAACATAGCAGAAAAGGGAACAATTTCAATTAATGATGACATGACGTGCACATAAATTATATCAATAATCTGCACTGCACATGGGTCTCCTTTGTATGCTGGGATTATTTTATAATTATGTAATTGAATCACTGGGACTTTTTCACTCGAGAAAGACAGCTGTGCTGTTGAAAGCTAGTGACAATATAAAAATTAATTGAAAATAGATATCTTAATGTCTGCAATGTCCAACACGACAAACATATATTTTACTCGGGCAAAGTGAATACAGAAAGAATAAATTATCAAAGATCAATATCAGTAAGTGAAAATTAATAAAAAAAATAATAACTTATTTAAGAAAGAGGTAGTTAATGTGAATAACCAAGATGATATTCAAATGACATACGTCCGTGAATATGGGCAAATAAAAGGAAAATGTTGGAAGTGCACAGAAAACAAGAGGGCCATTGGGCCTTAACGTCCATCTGGATTTAATAGGCCTATAAGATACATTTTTGGCATTTGAATACCTTTTGACCCTAGGGTCATGCCTTGAACAAAGTTGCATGGTTCTCTATGCCCTAAAGATACTACGACCATAGGATTAATCACAAGGCCTTCTAGTTAACAAGATTTTTGAAAATTTGTCACATTTTCCCCATTTGGGCCCCTAAGCGACCCTCCCTGTGTACTGATACCCATCATTTGAACAAATGTGAACCCCCTTCCCCTAAGGATGACATTTACCAAGTTTCAATGGAATTGGTCTAGTAATGTAGGACAAGAAGACGAAAATGTTAAAAGTTAACATATTTGCTCTATAAATATAATTTTCATATACAATGTAGTGTTGAACTTTGACCCTAAAACGCGTTACCTATTTTAGTCCCCAGGGTCAGGGCTTGCCCTATGGATACTTCCTACCAAGTTTGGATGATATAGGTCCAGTGATGAAGGACAAGAAGTTGAAAATGTGAAAAGTTAACACATGTTGAACATTGACCCAAAAAAGCATAATCTATTTTTGACCCCAGGGTCATGCCTTGAACAAACTTATTTCTCCATGTCCTAAAGTTGCTACATACCAAAACATTATGCTCTAGGCCTTCTAATTTATTAGATGAAGATTTTTTGAAATTTTTAACACATTTTCCCCTTTTGAACCCCAAATGGCGCCCCCTGGGGCCCCAGTCCCTTTATTTGAACAAATTTGAATCCCAATTCCCTACGGATACTTCCTATCAAGTTTGGATGAAATTGGTCCAGTAGTTTAGGACTAGAAGTTGAAATGTGTAAAGTTAACAAATATGCCATAGTGTTGAACTTTGACCCCAAAACGTGTAGCCTATTTTTGACCCCAGGGTCACGCTTTGAACAAACTTGGTTCTCCATGCCTTAAAGTTACTACATACCAAAACATTAAGCTTTAGGCTCTCTAGTTTATTAGAAGATTTTTGAAGTTTTGTCAAATTTTCCCCCTTTAGGCCCCCTAGTGGCGCACCTGGGGGCCCAGCCCCTTCGTTTGAAAAAATCTGAATCTGATTTCCCTAGATATATGTCCTACCAAGTTTGGATGAAATAGGTCCAGTGGTTAAGGACAAGAAGTTGAAATGTGAAAAGTTAACATATTTGCTATATAATATATATATATAGTATTGAACTTTGAAGGAAAAACGTGTAACCTATTTTTGACCCCTGGGGTCACTTCTTGAACATGCCCTAAAGTTACTACATACCAAAGCATTAAGCTCTACAACATAGGGTCACGCTTAAACAAACTTGGTTATCCAAGCCTTAAAGTTACTTCATACCAAAGCATTAAGCTCTAGACCATATAGTTTATCAGAAGAAGATTTTTGAAATTTTGTTAAATTTTCCCACCAAAAAGGCACCCCTTGGGAGCCAAACCTGATCATCTAAAGCTCTAGGCCTTCTAGTTTATTATAAGAAGATTTTTCAAATTTTGTCAATTTTCCCCCCTTTTTTCCCCATAGTGGCGCACCCTGGGGGCTGAGCCCTTTCATTTGAACAAATCTGAATCCCCTTTCCCTAGGGATACTTCCTACCAAGTTTGAATAAAAATGGTCCAGTGGTTCAAGAGAAGAAGTCAAAAATGTTAAAAGTTAATGACGACGGACAGACGACGGAAGGACGGACGGATGACAGACGACGGACGACAGACGACAGACGACAGACGACGGACGACAGACGACAGACGACGGACGGGATTTGTATGGGAAAAGTCCACCTTAGACCTTTGGTCCAGATGGACTAAAAATGCAATCTGAAACTTGCCTCCGATAAATATGATATTTATACTGGTAAGAAGAACAAGAGGCCCATTGAGCCTTAACGTCCATCTGGTTGAAATAGATCTATTAAAGTAAATATTATTTAAACTTATTTCTCCAAGCTCTAAAATTAAATATTTACCAAATCATTAAGCACTAGGCCTTCTAGTTTATTAGAAGAAGATTTTTGAAATTTTGTCAAGTTTTCCCCCTTTTTGCCCCCTACTGGCGCCCCCTGGGGGCCCAACCTCTTCATTTGAACAAATCTGAATCCCCTTTCCCTAGGGATACTTCCTACCAAGTTTAGATAAAAATGGTCCAGTGGTTCAAGAGAAGGAGTCGAAAATGTTAAAAGTTAAAGACGACGCACGAACGACGGACAACAGAAGACGGACGGGATTTGTATGGGAAAAGTCCACCTTGGACCTTTGGTCCAGATGCACTAAAAATTGTCAAATTTATGTACTTAACAGGGCAAGGACATAAGTCACACTGAGGCAGCTGTCTCTGTATGAATTTGGGCAGTGCCTGGAAATCTTCTTGAAAATTTAATAACATTCCACTGAAGTTGTTTACCTTGGCCATCGTCTTTGAGATTGATGTCCACACCACTGTCTACAATTGCTGGTTCTCCTCGCCAATAGGAAGGCAACACAAAGAAGTAAAATGGCTGAGGTATGCCAAATTGTCCTATAAAATATAAAAAGAAAATCAGAATAAATAAATAAATAAGAAAAGTTTAAGAATATATGAAAAACAAATAAGCTACAATATAAAGATACCATTGCTTCAGGAAATAGCATGGGGAAATTAACTCCTACTAAGTATATTTATTTTACAACATATTTCATCTTCCAGTAACAAAATAAACAAAATGATAAATACTATGATCAACCTCCCAGTTGTATTCCAAAGACTGAGTGTAAAAAAATTACCCTAGTATGTTATGATGAATCTAAACTCCTGGAGCAAACTTTTTCACAGGCCAGAAGCCTATACTTTGAGAATCTGGGCACAGACTAGAATCTCATGAGATAGGTAACGAACCAATCTAAGATTTCAGTTATAAATTAATCTTCAACACTCTGTTTACCCCCCATCACAGGTCAGAAACTTGGAGGAGAATCTGCACCAGACTAGAATCTATTGAGATAGGCTATGGACCAATCTAAGATTTTCCCCCTCTTAAAATTAGTCATAAATCTATCTTCATTCCTTTGTATAAAACCTCCCCTTATCACCGGTCAGAAACCTGGTGGAGAATCTGCGCCTGACTAGAAACAGCTGCAATAGGTAATTGGGGTATTAATGAGTCGCCCCCGTCAGTCATAAATTCCAATTCAATGTATAAAACCTCTGCTAATGAAAATACTTGTTTATATTGACCATCTTGTGATTACCACTTTACCTGGAAAGACAGCTTCAATGTACCAGGTGATCACGCCATACACTACAGCATCAACTAGCATCATTAGTATAGAGTATAGCATGTTAAAGTTGTCATCAACCACTGGACTGACCATAAGGTTACTCCACTGTAAGCCCATGCCTTGCTCTTCAAGTCGTGCCAGGTACGTACAGCCGAAACCAAAAGCCACATTGGATGACAGACACTGTAAGCCAACAAAGTTAATGTTAGATTAATGCCACAAAGCAAACTTCAGTACAGCAGGGATCATTGTTTATATTAATTTGAAAAATGCTGAATTTAAACTGTGGATTTTGTGCCTTAATTATGTAATGCACAATGACACTTTGTGATTTCAAGATAAAATAAGGGACATGCACAGTTTGTTAGAAAATAAACTAACAAAATACAAAGGATTAGTCATCACATGGCAGTCAATTATTGTATAGCGGGTAATATTCACGGGGATTTTAATTTCGCTATATTCGCAGTCAGGCTTTTAAGCGTGATATTAAAGCCCCATGAACATTTTTTCTGCTCGCAATTATACTTTCTCAGAATACTTTATTTCTGTAATGAAGACAGAGCAGCGTGAAATATAAACACCCGTGAATAGTGTCTGGGCTGAAAACCGTGAAAGTTTGACACCCTGAAATTAAACCCCTATACAGTATGTAAGCCAATAGACTACAGTACCTGTTATGTGTGAACAGTTTTTTGTTGTTGTAAATCAATGATCTAGAGATAAAAAATACCCAGAGATAATTGCTTACCTTATATAGGCATGTAGTGGCACAGTATAAAGCTACTAAAAAAACGCATTTATACTGGAAACTAAAATAATAATTTGATTTTAACATAAAAGAGTATTTTCTTTCAAATGTAAAATTAACTTACAACTGCACATTTTTGCGGCAAGGTGAGAATATAATCCCATTTCTTGGCAAATGGAAAAGGCTGGTACATGATAAAGTAAAGAAATCCTGCTGAGCAAGCTGCTAAGTTAGCCTGGGAGAAGAACACGCTGAACATGAACACCATCATCACGGTAGACAAAATGAAACTGGTGAAGAATATCAACAGAAGGAGTGGGTCCGAGTACTCCAAGACTTTACCACACTGTAAAAGATATGTGGTGAAGAGTTCAGTAATAAGGTAATCATGGCAACCTGGTAATGAAATCTTGACTACAATTAAAGTTTAAGTTTGGAAATCAAGAGTTTTAAATATTTAAACTGGTACACTGTTATCCCCTTTGTACAATGGAGTTCAACCTAAAAATATTTTTCAATACATGAATTTTAATCCTTCTCTGAAGGAGAACGAGGCTTCGTAGTAAATTAACATTTATAAATATGTTGGCAAAATTGGCATAATATAAACCTATGTATATATGACAGTCAAGTGACATTACTATTCAGCTTTATCCCCAATTGACTTTAAAAGATGTCTTCATCAGCTTATGTATAAAGTGAGGGCCTAAGAAAATGACATGTATACCCAAATGAAATCGAAGTCACAAATTATTCCCGAAATGTACAAATTGACATTATTTTTAAGTTAATGAACAACGTAGACTTACCTTTACAATGATAACCAGCACACAAACAGTGAAGAACATGACAGAGAAAGAATTGATGAACCACGCCAGCCAATGAACTCCGTTACCAAGGCCCATAATTCTCATCATCTCCTTCAGTCGTGTCTCTTTCTCGTGGACAATGTTCTTACAAAGCATAGCAACAGAGAACAACCATGCCAAAATCAGAAACAGTGGCAAAGTCTTTGATATAGTTTCCATAAATCTGAAAAAATATGTATAATGGTTGAGTAATGTTTGTTCAAGCAATAAACTACATTTGTTTTGTTTAATTAAAGCTTAACGTCACGTCCAGAATCTTTCATCAATATTATGACAAAAGACCAAAGGAGAAGAACCAAAAGATAGGACAGGAAGAGAACAACGACAGGAAAGGTAATGAAAGTAATAGGGATAGCTCAGAAAGAAGGATGAACCCATGCAACGGCGTTTCCGACTACTCTTATCGAACTTTACATAGGAATCTTTATCGTGCCAGGAGGTTAAAAATCCCTGTACACGGGACCCCCAGCTTAGTGTCCCTTCCAAAGGATGTGCTGATCTTTATCTTGTCTCTATCTTTCAACCTTTCTGACTTGGGTGACCCTAACAGGAACATAAGTTCCTGCCAGCATAGCTATCCAGGTCATTGAGAGGCACAAACCTCCCTACCGCGATCAGGTGTCGAGCACAGGGAAGCAATAAACTACATAGATGCTGCAGACATAAAATAGGGAGTCTCACTATTTATGGGGGGAGATTTGGCAGGTATGAGAGACTGAAATAGCAGACCCCACCCTTACATTGATCTATGTGTGAGAGTAAATACTTACGTATCCTCCATATAGCATGGGTAGGGGAACTGTTGAAGTATCACCCCATGACCTTTACTACCAGTCTGTATCTCAATGATGGCATGGTCAACCATGTCCTGTATGTATGCGAAGCCGTATGTTACATACTTGGTCTCTTTCCCTGAAATCCGCCTCGGACCAGGACGCCAGTATCTGAAGTGAAGAACAGTAGTAAAAGTCAGGTTGATTCCCGTATGAAAATTCAGGCTCAATGAAGTAAATTAGAGTTTATATAATATACTTCATTTCATAAACTCACAGGATTAATAAAACTGTTTTATGTCTAATATTATTCAAAGTCCTGATGACCACCGCCTAGCGGTCGAAACATGTCGAGAATAAAAATACCATAGCTGTACTTCCAGTGTTGTTGTTTCCATTTGTGGAACCTTTATTATTATTCAAAGTATAATTAAAGTTTTTTATTTACTTATGTATGCAAAGGATCCTGGGAGAAAATTGGTGATTTCAAAACAAAGACAAGACTTACATATCCTGGACTCTCTTGGTTTGATCCACTCTCTCTATACTCATCCTGATTTTGTAGTTGAGATGTGTAGGGAGTTTATATGCTTTAGGGTCTACATCAAACACCAAGGCTGCAAAAATATGTCTCAGATTTTTACACTGGAATTGATTTTTTACTTAAATATGAATACATATATAACTTTAAAATATTTAAATTTATACATAGTACATTGCACATCAATTTCATCCAGGATTTCAGGTTAGGGGACATGCATACCTAGGGGGTACAAAATCTAATCGGGCACACATGTATTTCAAAATATATATATAGAAATATAGTTGATTTTTATTCAAGACGCCCATTGCACCTTAACATCCACCTGGCAACTAGATTTAATAACGATTATTTACAAAACCAACCAGTCCACTGTATATATTAGCTTACATTCCAAAAGTAAGATTCTTTACTCAATATGCTTTGTTATATGCAACCAAAAATTGTCAAGAGTTTCATGAAACAGATCAACCAAATATGAGTAGAAATTGAAAAAAGTCCCATTCAATCATAGACCAAGACTGCAAAATTGGATTCAATGGTTCATGAAAAAGAGCAATGGTGGCCATATTGGATAGAGTTCGTCGACCAAATCTTAAAAGAGTAAAATCTGCCCAACAATTCATCAGGTGACCAAATAAACATGAAAATTTAAGAGGGGGAAGGGGCATTCCCCCTGCATCTTCAAGATGAATAATCAAATAGAGCAAATTATTTATTGAATGTTTATGATTTAATTTTATGATTCAAATGAAATGAATAATATTTAACACCTACAAATGATGTTACTGTATCCATATCTACAGATGTATCCTAACTAAATACAACAAAAGATTCATTAGTAATCCTAATGTTACAAACTGAGCACCTACCTCCCCAGAACGAGTTCTTGTCCATCATCTGCATGCCAACTTTCACCATTTCTTCCTCGGTGTCAAATCCAACAAATTTATCAAAATCAAAGCACTGTAAAATAAAATTGAAAACATGTCATGTCATGTAAAACATCAGGTAAATGACAGACAGGACAGACTCAGAGACTGAAAATACATAAAATGTGGGAAAAGAGATAGACAGATAGAGACACAGAATCAAAGACTGAAGTTATGTGAAGCCCGAGGAAAGAGAAAGAGGGAGAAAAAACTTTTTCTTACCTGTTACCAAAATGGCATTTTTTAAGTGCAACTGTCTATATTATGAGATGATGCATTAACCAAATGGCTTAAACACAATAAAGTCCTTGACATGTCTGACTACAGGGAAATTTTTATTAATTCCCATCAAACTATTAAATCAGATATGAAAAGCTGGATAAGTGTCTTTCTCAGGTATGCCTCTCACAATTATGAGTATGAAGTGTAAACTTGCAACTGCTAGTGCCCTAATGATATCGCACAACCCAAGCCAGCAAAGCATGTAAAGGCAATAATCTGAAGATAATTTCTAACTTTTTAAGGTCACCTTGCTTTCAGTCTAAACATCAGGCAATACAATCAGGATGGTCTTAACATATTACGCATGCATGATAAAATTATACTGTATATCAACAAATCTCACTTTTCCGTATTCTTTCACCACTCTGGAGAATATTCTGGTAAATTCTAGTGTTTTCTTGAAGCCATATTCTTGGTTTTCGTCTCTATTGAGGTATCGCTGTATGAAGTGGCAGACGCCATGTTGTTTACCATCACTTCCACCTGTGGAATCTTTCTTCATCAGCGTCTTCGTCTTACTTTCCAGCATCTCACAAAGACAGGATTTAGAAAATGCCTTCATGAAAAAGATTTTGAAGTGAAATTCCAATTTTCCTTAATTTGGGTATGAAATATTCTTACAAAATTTCAGATTATATCCAAATAGAGTCAAATACTGGTAGCGAGAACTTTTACAGTGCTGTCTCACTGAAATATAATATTATTAAAACATTGACATGATAACTAAATCAGTCATCTTATTCTGACACTGTGTTAACCAGTAATTGTGCTATATTTTTTCATATCATTTGCAATATCACAGTAAGATTGCTTTTGTTATGCATTTAATGCAATGCAAATCTGATCACTGTCAAAGACCAAGTTGCTGCTATACTTACAGAGGGTATATGAAA
Source organism: Pododesmus macrochisma (assembly GCA_032359645.1). NCBI lineage: Eukaryota > Metazoa > Mollusca > Bivalvia > Pectinida > Anomiidae > Pododesmus > Pododesmus macrochisma. The sequence continues at coordinate 1,080 of JAUMGZ010000080.1, read as the reverse complement.
TGAGTTTAATATTCAATATAGATTCAACATATTACATTTTATTATAGTTTTCATCTGTACTATATCAATTAATACTTCATGACCATCTTAAGCTGGTTCATTTGGATTGGCAATTATTGTTATTGGTTTCTTTTGTATCAATTTTTTTCATTGTGAAAATCTTTCTAAGGATATTCAGATATTTCTTGTGAAAATCTTTCTGAGGATACCGCTATTTAGATATTTCTTGTGAAAATCTTTCTGAGGATACCGGTATTTAGATATTTCTTGTGAAAATCTTTCTGAGGATATTCAGATATTTCTTGTGAAAAACTTTCTGAGGATATTCAGACATTTCTTGTGAAAATCTTTCTTGGGATATTCAGATATTTCTTGTGAAAAACTTTCTGAGGATATTCAGACATTTCTTGTGAAAATCTTTCTGAGGATATTCAGATATTTCTTGTGAAAATCTTTCTGAGGATATTCAGATATTTCTTGTGAAAATCTTTCTGAGGTTATTCAGACATATCCTGTGAAAATCTTTCTGAGGATATTCAGATATTTCTTGTGAAAATATTTCTGAGGATATTCAGATGTTTCTTGTGAAAATCTTTCTGAGGATATTAGATATTCTTGTGAAAATCTTTCTGAGGATATTCAGATATTTCTTCCTCACAATAGGTGGAGTTTTACTATACACATCCAACTTTTGATTTGTGCATCAGTGGTATTCAGTTTTATTAAAAATCACCAATTGTACACAGTTCTACCAATTGTTTCCAATACCTCCAGCCCAACTCACCTTAAGAACATCTATTGTGGGACTGTCCAGAAGGAACTTCTCCAGAGAATTGGCCATATCTTCCCAATCTTCAGCAATGCCTACCATCTTTCCAAGGTCTACCATCGTACGATTGGCCTACAATTCACACAGGGTATTGCACAATGAATATCTTGCGATAAATATCAGTCAAAGGATCTACTCAGAAAATGTTTATACAGAAGGGAATAAGGTCAAAATAGAATCATAGAAAGATGTCAATAAATTATAGGGACAATGTCAGGAGAATCATAGAAAGATGTCAATAAATTATAGGG
>JAUMGZ010000069.1:0-10566 GCA_032359645.1 Pododesmus macrochisma | reverse complement strand
GGGATGACTTGTAAACCAAACTAGTATGACCTACTACATATCATATGTTAACGTAAATCACACGGGGGATGACTTGTAAACCAAACTAGTATGACCTACTACATATCATATGTTAACGTAAATCACACGGGGGATGACTTGTAAACCAAACTAGTATGACCTACTACATATCATATGTTAACGTAAATCACACGGGGGATGACTTGTAAACCAAACTAGTATGACCTACTACATATCATATGTTAACGTAAATCACACGGGGGATGACTTGTTAACCAAACTAGTACGACTTACTACATACATGATGTAATGATAATAAGTATGCCTAAGGTTGGATTCTTTGTTGTTGATTATGAGTAACTAAACCCACACCTTAATATGACATTAAATATAAGCTTTCATTATGTGCGTGGATTATATTTAATATTCAGACAATTAGACCTATATATGTATTATGGATGTATTTTATAGATATACATGTCAATGATATTCACATTAAGGTTTTGCAAAATGGAATTAACATAAATATAGAAGCATTGAATACATTATAATATTGTCACATACATACAAGGGATCCCTCTTGTTCACAATCAGAAGGATAATCACAGTCAAGGTCACTTAAAAACACAATCATATTCAACAGTTGGAGTCAAAATAAAATCAGCAAATGATTACATCAGAATCTATCATATTACTGTCACAGCATCAGCATAAATCAATATGATATTGTAACTAAATAAATGATCCACTTTAAAAGCACTATTTGACTTTATAAGAAAAAGAAATGCATGGGCATTGATCACATATAAACATGGTCAACTGGAGATAACTCCTAAAAGACTGCCTAACATTCTATGAGAGTTAACACACCAACACGATCAAGTGGAGAAAACTCCTAAAAGACTGCCTAACATTCTATGAGAGTTCACAGGCCAACAGGATCAAGTGGAGATAACTCCTAATAGACTGCCTAACATTCTATGAGAGTTCACAGGCCAACAGGATCAAGTGGAGATAACTCCTAAGAGACTGCCTAACATTCTATGAGATTTCACGCACCAACACGATCAAATAACTCCTCAATGAGAGTTCATGCACCAACACAATCAAGTGGAGATAACTCCTCAATGAGAGTTACCACACCAACATGATCAAAGACTGCCTAACATTCTATGAGCATTCACACACCAACACGATCAAGTGGAGATGACACCTAAAAGACTACCTAACATACTATGAAAGCTCACACACCAAACATGATCAAGTGGAGATAACTCATATCTTCTATGTCTATGAGACTTCACACACCAACATGGTCAAGTGGAGATAACTCCTCTGTCCGAGACATCTCGCATCAACATGATCAAGCATGAGAGTTCACACACCAACATGATCAAGTGAAGATAACTGCTCAATGAGAGTTCACACAGCAAACATGATGAAATGGAGATAACTCATAACTTCTATGTCTATGAGACTTCACACACCAGCATGGTCAAGTGGATATAACTCCTCTGTCTGAGACATCTTGCATCAACATGATCAAGTGGAGATAACTCCTCTAACTGTCTACGAGACTTATACTGCTATTAAAACTCCACCCTCAAAATAATGATTTGTATCAAAGCATCAAACAGTATGTCAAACAAAGTCTGTCTAATCATTCCCTCCAACATTCTAAAACACAGCAACGAAAGATTGTCTTACATGCTATAAACATTCCATTCTCCACATTCATTTCATTATAATACTACAATATGCAATTGTATGTATAGAAAACATGAAGATGAGATATGTAATTGTCTATATACACATTACATATAATGCTATCAGTACGCACAGATTGATGCAAAGAATGTTAATTTTATCATCAAAATTAGAATCATATTAATTATTCAGAACTATCTAACTGTTGTGATAATGTAATTCATTGATAAAGTAATATTTACCTTTTCCTCCCGAAAAAGTTTTTCAGTGATTGTTTAAAATGGTTTTTCTTTTTAAATTTGGAAATGTCCTCTGTAGATTTGGACATGGGATCCCCTGGGCTCACGGGCACCTTCTCCTTTTTGTTTCTGTTAGGAGTGTACATTGGAATTTTTGTGTCCGTCATAGCACTTGTCCGTGTTGGACTACTGGGTGAAGATGGAATTCTAGAACTGTGCAACTCTTCCAAATTAGGCTGACTTAAACGTCCAGTTACAATTGGAAGTTTTTTAGGTATACGATCTACGCTTGACACAGTTCTTCCCCTTGGTGATGGTGTAATGATTGTCTCCCCTGATCTTGGTGACACAGCTTTGGACCTGTCTTTAACTTTACTATGTTGTGCCACGGGAATACCTTGTTGTACCACAGGAAGAGATCGCCTCACTGTTTCTGGATTGTCTACACTGCTAACTTTGAGATCATTTTTGTTCACATCAGAGAATTCCGATAGCACCTTCTCTGTATTACTGTCAACCTTATTTTCCTCCTTTGAATGTACAACGTATTTCTTTGCTCTTTCCAATGTATCTGTTGCAGTCACTAACTTATTTGATGTTGTATCAAGTTTCGGAGTGCTGGTATCCAGATCAACAGAATTATAGTTCTCAGTGGAGACTCGTTTCTCGTTGTTCACATAAGTTAGCAGTCTGGGAGGTTTGGGGGGTTCAGCTGTACTAATGGGCCTATTTGTAACAGCTACAGTGTCTGGCTGAATTTTGTCCTGTAATGAGATAGAAGAGGACGTGTCATTGCGGTCACTAGACAATTCTGACTCTGTGGAATGTGAGGACTCCTCTGGATAATTAACAACATTGTCGACTTTGTTCACATTTTCTCCCTCCTTCCCTTGCTGCTCACCTAAACTCTGAACCAAGGACATTGCTAACAACTGTTCTCTACTGGGCACTGACGACCGCGCCTTCCTTGTATCTAGTGAATTACTATTGCCCCTGATGACAGACGGATCAAGATGTGTTGAGCTCTGTCTACCATCAGGTAAAGTTCTGTGTGAGGTTATCTCCTCTTTATAACTATCCTCCTCGTCCTCGTCACCATATATCCCATAATCCTCACTCTGTTTATGACTCACATGACTATATTTACCGTTCATGTACACTTCCTCAGGTGGATCACCGAATTCTCCACCGTTAACATTTTGATAGTCCTCATTTTCTGCTATCCTGTAAGCCTCGTTTTCATGAATCGAACTGACATCAAGTGGTTCAAAGTATGTACCCTGACTGCCATGGTGACCTCTTTCATATGTGTCTGATCTTTCTCGCTCGGCTAACAATCTCTGCAGTGACAAATGAAGTTCACCGCGAGCCCTTGATTCACCAGGATGACCCCTAGGAGAGTTCAGATCTGACCTGTGCATCGAGAGCTGCTCCATCAATCTTTCTCTTTTTTCTGCGTCTCCACCAGTAAAATCTATTGATGAAGCAGGACGGTTGCTCCTTGATCTACGATTTCCTGACCTTGACCTCTGTGGTTCCACTTCAGTGAATGTTTCAGTTCTTGGCGTACTGTTGAACAAATGTGGTGTAAGTGGTCTAAGATAATTTGTATTTAACTGAACCTTCTGATTGTCTTGTCTCCGCCGGATTTTAATCTTTCTTGGAGGTTTTTCTGGGCTTTTAGGAGGTTCACGGATTTGAATTTTTGTGAGAGATGAGTACATTTTAGAACCTGATTGATACGGCATGTATGATGGAACTTCTCGTGTTCTTTCCACAAATTCTGACAGTTCATGCCCTGTAAGGTCTGGATGACTACCATAAACATGCATGTGAGGTCGTAATGGAACCGACATTGGACGATCACGTATGTCGTGCATGTTTTCTATCTGATCTCTCTCACGACGATCGCGTAGCACCTGAAGCATGTACCTGCAAAATATGAAAGCATAACATCATATTTGAAATGAAAACAATGTATTGAAAATACTCTACAGCATGCAACGTTAGGCACTAGTTGGATGCCCACAACTAGTAAAATTTGTTTGCAGACAAGTGAAATGTTCTTTAGGTCTGCTACTTTTATACTGTATACTAGGATACATGCATATTATTTTGTGTGGTCAGATAAGTGCTGAAAAAACTTGAGGGGGCAGACTACCACTATGAATGTCTTAATTTACCACACAATTCTTATCACAAAGATTTCTTAAAAGCAACAAACAAGGACATCAATAAATTATAACAATATAAATACACTTATTTTCGTATCAATAAAATTGCAACCTTTTAATTGTTAATTTTGGTATAAAATTATATGATTTTCATTTGACATACCGTCTTGATGTGTCTGGGGAGGCCGCCTGTCTGTGGTCTTCACCATTGGAATGTATACCACTGTCCCGAGCACTAGATATTTGATTGGCTTCACAACTACTACCACTGGAGCGAGAGTTTGTGGAATTACCATACTCTCGAGACCTTTGCAATGAACATGAAGTTTAATATTTATCTTAAATTCATAATGTTATTTACATTTTGAATCTTTCTATACAGCATATAATTTTACTTGAGTACAAAAGTCTATATTTAAAAGTAACATAATTTGAATTTGAATGTTTTGTTATCGTAAAAAAACTATTTCAAGAAGAAGGCATTTTCTTCTTTTCAAAAAGAGTCAAAGAACCAACATAACAGTATCCTAATACTGACATCCAAACTGATTCTGGATGGGGTTTTTTTTTCAAGAGAAACACTTAATATTAAATTTGAAGAAAGAAAAGTCTAGAGTTGGACTTTATATTTTCTTTCAAATTTTTATTATTTTCTAAATTATTTACATTTTTGCAAATGCCACAAAATGTTAAATTGCTGAAATTAAACCATATTGTCAATAGACATCTGATGTTTCCAATGCTACAGAACTTATTACCTGTTGAGTGGCTTGGCTACATTCAGGAATTGCATGGCATGTTCCAGATCACTGTTCATGACACCTAGAAAGTTCTTCAGTCTTGCTAGCGCGGTCTCCAGGTAATATCTATCAGGATGGTCTGTCCCAGTGTTCTTCAGCAAGTTCTAAATGAAAACAAATCAGTATTGAAAAATTGTACAACATAATCTAATATGTAGACTAGGTATCTTTAATATGAAAGAAGTAATCACTTCTGTATGAGTAAATGTAAATGTCAAGTAGAGTATAAGAGTCAAGTATAAACTATTGTTGAGACAAAATACTTTAAAACCTCATTTCACTTACATAAAAACTATAATATTGATACCAGTATAAACACATAAAACTGAACATATACATATTTACAAAAAAAGGACAGATATCATAACAACAACAACAACAACAACAACAACAACAACAACAACAATCCACATTTATTATAATCTTTATGTTAATCTAAACAAAAATTTGAATGATCTTGTTTTTGAAAATCAAGGAGAATAATTCACAGATTAGACAATGTACCTTGATGATGAGGGAGTATTTTGGGATCTGTTGGAGAGGAGCCAGTAATAATGGTACAATACTGGACGATGCTAAACTTGAACTCTGAAATGCAATATGCAAGCTAACTATCATAACATATCAAAATATAAACACAAATAAATAAACATATTATAAAGGAACAAATAGTTTAAAGTTAAAATGCCTTCTTTGTTACTAAGAAGAACACAAAGATTGTAAATCTTATTTCAATTTCTATTTTCAATTAACCATTTTATACAACAATTTTCGAGTAAAAGCTATTACCAGTAAACATAAAACAATCTTTATACAATGGAGAAAAGTTTGAAAAAAGTGTTAAAATATAAAGCAATCATATTTTTGTACTGAACTCACCCTCATTATATCACGGAACCTTACAGACTGTGAGAACCAGTAATTCACATTATTTATAATTGTAGGAAAATCACTGATGTACTCCTTGTATATAGCTATACCCTCCTCCTGGTAAAATAAATACAAAACATTAGTCAAATCAACTTACAGGTAACATAAAAGATCAATCTTATATTTAGAAAATGTTTTTAAAGTGCCAATATATTTCTTTGATAATACTGCCAGCTAGAATATGATCAAATAAGGGCCCCTTGAGGCATATTATATATTGCAAATATAATAAGACAACTACTATATATCAGAATACCTCTTGTGAGTCTGTGAGCTTAGCAAAGATGTCCCCTATCATTCCACTGTAGCGCCAATTTAGCAAGCGTTCCTCCATCTTCCTCAAGATGATACAGTGTTGTTCATATAGATGGGGAATGTAGGGTGGGAATATAGAGTTCAGGTCTCTTTGACTCATTAGCTCCTCTTGTCGTAGAGGTCGGATATAGCTATCAATCAGGTTCCATAACTGTGAACAAAATGACCTCTCCGCACTGACAGCTTCCTGAGCTGACTTTTCACGCTGAACTAAAATGATCAAACAAAATATAGGACTTCTTTTTCTGTTAAAACTATGAATGTAAGTACGGGTCTATTTTTTTTACCTTAATTCCATAGTAATAAAAATTTTAATTGCATATTCCGTTCGTTCATTGTTAATAATTTCTATGTGTCAAAACTCATGCATTATTTCCTAAGCAACCATTAATCCTTACTACAGTTGACCCATAGGAGAGCAATGACCTTTAAAAACTATCAATGTATTCTAATCAATCATCTGGTTCAGGAAATATGCACAAACAAAATGTATTCAAGTGAGTTCAAAGTTCAAATTTGACAATTAATCAACCTAAACAATAACCATAGGAAAAATATTTATTAGATAAACATTGAAGCTACATCTATAAAGTTGAAACTCTGTTAAAAAGAAACTGAAAAAAATAAAGATGACATGAGAATTGTTTAGGTGAGTGAGTGAGGGTTACATGCTGTGGTTCATACCTTCTTCTATAAGTTTCTCATGTGGAGGGATTTTCTTGGGAAAGTGAAGTTTGGAGTCATGGTAGTCTGCTTGGTTAGAAAAACAGAACAAAAGTGAACAACAAAACATCAAGGTTATCTTAACAATATTAGGTAAAGAATATTGAAAGAGTGATTTGGTCATCAATGATTATATTCTTATTGATAGAAAGTTTTTATTGAGCTTAAGTTGTTAAGTTTAAGATAAAGAATACTTGAAAGTTCAAATTATTTTTTGTAGTTACAAGTTTTTTTAAGCAGTCATTAGGGAATAAAGTAGACTTCTCAGACAAAGTAAATTAAAGAATTGAGTTTTGTTTTTAAAGACATAAAATTGACTCTGTCATTATTACAAATATGAAAAACTTGATCAAACTGATGAAGTTAGATATACAGTAGAAATGCTAATGGGAGGTAACTCCAATGAAATATCAGTAGAACAATTTTGCCTATATAATGAATTTGGAAAATTTGTGAGATGCATGCATAACTCTGAAATAAAAAGGTTTTTGGTTTTTTGATTTGCGAGAAGCATGCGTATTAAACTCTGAAAGAAAGAGGTTTTTGGTATTTTGATTTGAGAAAGGCATGCATAAACCTGAAAGAAAGAGGTTTTTGGTTTTTTGATTTGAGAGAAGCATGCATAACTCTGAAAAAAGAGGTTTTTGGTATTTTGATTTGAGAAAGGCATGCATAACTCTGAAAGAAAGAGGTTTTTTGCTTTTAAAAGAAACTTTTGATTACTTACGACTAGTTGCCTCTCTGCTGAGCAGAGTTAACCCTGTGCTCTGTAACAGAAATCACATTCAGTATATCACATGTGTTACATTAATCTATCTTATCACATTGACAATAACCCTACAGAATTAATTCATGCAATAACAGTTGGTAAGAATTGTTTTAAGCCTACAATATCTGGATAGATAAGCTTCACTTATCCTTATCATTTGTGTCAGTCTATTATTTAAACTATTTTGTGTTAGTCCTAAAAGTAGCCAATGGAGTCTTAGTAGAGCAAAGTAGAATTGAACATTTCATAAAATGTCAGAGACAGGAAATACCATGTCATGTTTTTCTTATTCAAGTGTCCTGTTTGTCTTATTGCACATTTTTTAATGAAACTTCCCCTCTTCTCTCTCTCTCCCTCCCTCCCTCTCTCTGTGGTCATTAATTAAAGTTTTGAAAGACTGCACTATACCTGGGAATGTCTGACAGTGTCTTCATCATCACTGGATGCTGATTGGTCCAGATGTAGACACTTTTCATGCAATGCCTGTGACAAGTTCAGACTTTTACATGCTAGCGCCGTCACTGACTGTGAATCTGAATCATCCACACCTAACAACAACAACAATTTCAAAAATAAGTTTATTTTTGACATATTTGTTAAAGAGAAAATTCTTAAACATTTGATAAAACTCTAATTTTAAAAATAATTGGAGTGCTGGGAATTTGATTTAAAATAAATCTTATTTTGAAAACCTCAATGCTATAGAATTCTTATAATTTATAAATTTATAACCTTTAGTCTGAGACAGACTGGCAAGATAAGGTTGGACAACAGATGAGACATCTTTGGAGTTAACTTCACTTGGTCTCTTCCCTGACTGTATCTGATACCTGTCAATAATGAATATAACAATATCTTATATCACGTAATTAAAACTAGCAGATTATTTTAATTTACGACAAAAGAGACTGAACCTTTTGTCTAGTGAGAAACTTGTGTTTGTGTATGAGAACGTGGTTTTTTTGTTTGTTTCATTTGGATTTAACATCCCTTCAACTCATGTCTAGGTCATATCGATACGAGTATGAGATTGTGACAAAAGAATTATTACGTACTCAAAAATAATTAATGACAGTAACACATATTTATCTCTCACCACATTCTGTGCTATTTTGGGTATAAATCAGGTCCTGGTACCATCTTGTCAGGATCTCTTACGCTATAATTTATCTTCCAAACAATGTGCACATGTTTATGTGCTTACTTTGATAGATAATGATCTATATTTATGTGTCTCGTGTGTTTAGTGATAATTTCATCCTTCTGTAACTTATACCACAATGTTTCTTTATGATTATTTACCTACAGTAGTACCTTTATATCTACCTGACTTTTTTCAGTTCTGTAACTTGTCTAGCAATATTTCATATGTATATGCCTACAGTTTATATGTATAAACTTGGCCTGTTTCTTTATATTTACATGCCTACATTTTATATGTATATACTTGGCCTGTTTCTTTATATGCCTACAGTTTATATGTATATACCTGGCCTGTTTCTTTATATTTATATGCCTACAGTTTATATGTATATACCTGGCCTGTTCTTTATATTTATATGCCTACAGTTTATATGTATATACATGTACCTGGCCTGTTTCTGTATATTTATATGCCTACAGTTTATATGTATATACCTGGCCTGTTTCTTTATATTTATATTCCTACAGTTTATATGTATATACCTGGCCTGTTCAGAGATGACTCCATACTTCTGTAACTCATCCAGCAGAGTTTCTTTACTAAACTGAGGGACATTGTCTATCTTCTCCTGGAGTTTCTTCTGACTGTCCACGACCTCCTTCAGTTTACCAGTCAGCTGCTGTATCTCCGTCTGTCAATAATAAATCATAAGTACAACATCTAAATAATAGAATAAGTATGAAGTTTGTTGTTGATTTGTTAAAATAATAAGGTACAAAAGGGAGACAATCAATATACATTACATCCTCAGTCATCCAGAGGTACAGAAAAGGGAGACAATCAATATACATTACACCTCACTCACCCCGAGGTACAGAAAAGGGAAACTCATATCTGTTTAAAGCACTAAGTACAAATATATCTCTTAAGTATCCTGCTAAGAAAAAAAATGCAATTTTGCAAAATGATCTATAATTAAGAACCTTTAAATAGAAAGATTATTGATATTTAAGAAGTAAATATGTCATTTGTTTACACCTTGTGTTGTTAGTACATGATAAAATGTAACACTGTAGAGTGAAGTAACATTATCAAATAATAACGATAATGTTAATCATATATTCATATTATAAATCCTAAAAACCTGTTTTATTCATGTATGATTTTTTTTTAAGTTAAGGGTTTCATATTAGAAAAATTTAATCGAAGCAAACATCTAAATGACATTGCATCAGAGAGGGACTGCAATAATGACAAGAGCTGTTGGAGAACAGCATAGCTCGCCTATCAAAAGCATCTTAGAAATGAGTGCAAATCATAACAGGGCCATTACAGGATGTCCCATCTTAGATAATAGATCAGAAAAAAACTACATGTGGTTGTTGTCACAGTGTAGTAATACATCTGAGTACCAAATTAAGACAAAATCAGACAATGTCTAAATTTTGATCAATCAGAGGCTTTGGCCGTTATCTTTTTATAACAAATCGGAAAAAAATCATATGCAGTTGAGATTGCAGTGTCATAATACATCTGTATACCAAATTTGTACGAAATCGGACAATATTTAAATTTCGAGCCATGGTCACCATTTTGGATAACAGTTCGAACAAGAATTTTCCACTATGATTGCATGAAATAAACCTTACACCGCATTCCAAATTCCAGCATCTTTCTGCAGATAATTAATTTTCTCCTACGATCCATATAGGTTACGTCACTCTGGAGAGGTGGGTTTTATAAATTTATCCCACATGTTAGATAA
>JAUMGZ010000058.1:0-10566 GCA_032359645.1 Pododesmus macrochisma | reverse complement strand
GACGTCACTTTGCAATCGGGTTTTCTCTTTATAGTGTCGCCCTCCTCTGTCCCTGTTTATGCAGACGCAGTCACATATGACGAATATCCAAATAGACTTACTCACTTTGGGGGCCCCTGAGGGTATCAAAGTCAATGGTTCCAAACATTTTAGTCTGTAGTCTAATAAGGCAGACTACCGAGAGTTCTTCGGACCAAATCTGGACCCTAGGTCCGCTTTAGATTGAGCTCTATGAAAGACAAAAACGTGTCCAAAATAGCGAATATCCAAAGAGACTTAATCACTTCGGGGGACCCTAGGGGACTAAAGTCAAATGCGCCAACCATCCATTTGAGTCTATAGTCTAGTAGAATAGACTACCGAGAGTCCTGCAGTTCAAGTCTTGACCCCGGGTCTGCTTTGGTTCTTTCCTATAAAAGTCCAAAAATAGGTAATATATGGCGAATATCCAAAAATACTTACTCACTTCGGGGGCCACTGGGGCTATCAAGTAAATTGTGCCAAACATTTGAGTCTGTAGTCTTGTAGGGAAGACTACTGAGAGTTCCTTGGACCAAATCCGGACCCCAGGTCTGCTTTTTGATGGGCACTTATGAAAGTCCAACAATAGGTCTAAAATAGCGAATATCTAACATGGACTTACATACGCCGGGGACCCCTTGGGGCACCAAAGTCAATTCTGCCGAAAATGTGAGTTGGTAGTCTTGTAGGACAGACAACCGAGAGTCCTATAGACCAAGTCTGGACCCCGGGTCCACTAAAGATTGGGTCAAATGAAAGTCCGAAAATAGGTTCAAAATGGCGAATATCCAAATAGACTTACATACTTCGGGGACCCCTGGGTGGACCAAAATTAAGTGTGCCAAAAGAGTGAGTCGGTAGTCTAGTAGAACAGACTACCGAGAGTACTTTAGACCAGGTCTTTACCCGGGTCCGCTTTAGATTGGGTCCTATGAAAGTCCAAAAAAGGTCCAAAATAGCAAATATCCAAAGCAATTGTGCTAAAAATGTGAGTCGACAGTCTTGTAGGACAGACTACTGAGAGTCCCTCACACCAAGTCTGGACCCCGGGTCTGCTTTAGATTGGGTCTTAAGAAAGTCCAAAATAGAGTCATAATAGCGAATATCCAAATAGACTTCCATACTTCTAGGACCCCTAGGAGGACCAAAGTCGATTGTGCCAAAAATGTGAGTGGTACGTCTTATAGGACAGACTACCGAGAATCATTTAGACTAAGTATGGACCCGGGTCTGCTTTAGATTGGGTCCTATGAAAGTCCAAAAAAGGTTCAACATAGCGAATATCCAAAAAGACTTACATACTTCTAGAACCCTAGGTGGACCAAAGTCAAGTTTGCAAAAAAAGGGAGTCAGTAGTCATGTAGGACAGACTACCGAGAGTCCCTCAGCCAGGTCTGGACCCCGGGTCCGCTTTAGATTTGGTCATTTGAAAGTCCAAAAATAGGTCCAAAATAGCGAATATCCAAATAGACTTACATACTTCGGGGACCCCTGGGGGGACTAAAGTCAATTGTGCCAAACATATGAGTCTGTAATCTTGTAGGACAGCCTACTGAGAGTCCTTCAGACCAAGTCAGGACGCCGGGTCTACTTTAGATTGAGTCCTATGATAGTCCAAAAAAGGACCAAAATAGCGAATATCCAAATAGACTAATATACCTCCGGGACCCCTTTTTGGACCAAAGTCAATTGTGCCAAAAATGTGAGTCGGTAGTCTTGATGGACAGACAACCGAGAGTCATTCAGACAAAGTCTGGACCCAGGGTCCGCTTTAGATTGGGTCCTATGAAAGTCCGAATATAGGTTCAAAATAGCGAATATCCAAATAGACTTATATACTTCTAGGACCCCTGGGGAGACGAAAGTCAATTGTGCCAAAAATGAGAGTCGGTAGCCGTATAGGACAGACTACCGAGAGTCCTTTAGACCAAGTCTGGACCCCGGGTCCGCTTTAGATTTTGTCCTATAAAAATCCGAAAATAGGTCCAAAATAGCGAATATCCAAATAGACTTACATACTTCGGGGACCTTTTTGGGGGACCAAAGTCAATTGTGCCATAAATGTGAGTCGGTAGTCTTGTAGCACAGCTTATTGAGAGTCCTTCAGACCAAGTCTGGACCCCGGGTCCGCTTTAAATTGGGTCATATGAAAGCCCAAACAAGATCCAAAATAGCGAATATCCTAAAAGACTTACATACTTCGGGGACCCCTAGGGGTACCAAAGTCAATTGTGCCAAACATTTGAGTCTCTAGTATTGTAGAGAAGACTACCGAGAGTGCCTCAGACCAAGTCGGGACCCCCTATGAAAGTCCGAAAATTGGTCCAAAATGGTGAATATCCAAAAATAAACTAACTCAATATATCCATGAATATATCATAATATTTACACTCACACGCACGCACACAATTTTTTTAAAAATTCGAATTTTTTGAATATCCAATCTCCAATCTCCAATTCACTGCTAACTTCACGTACATGTCAAACAGGGAGAATTCATTCGGAATGGTCTAATCAAGCACACGGAAGAAGAAAAGACAAAAGTTCATAAGAAAATGTAAATATATATCCTCACAATAATCACTTGAATTTTCTAATTTAACATCACACATAAGCGCGCGCGCACGCACGAACACACAAACATTATATTGAAGTATGGAGTGAAGTGAAACCAGCTTAATTCAACAAACATAGAAAAACTGACTCAGTGAAGAAGAATTGTTCTACCTTTATTGAATAGTCAGAGAATGTCTTTATAACCGATGATTGTATATTGTCCACGTCTATGATACTGTTTTTGATTACATTGATTCGTCGTCCTAGTGTGCTGTGAGCGCGTTGTCTTACCTTGGTTAATGGTGCTTAAGATGACTTTTCCCCGATTTTGACATGTAACTATTGTAGAAAAAATATCCAAATAGCACAAAGTATGATGTATACATTATCAATCCAAATATGGTGTCTGTTAGACGTATACTGCAATGGTAGTTGTTCTGAAAACCTTTATGTCCAATGTACAGTGTAGCAATTCCGAGCAGCATTTGTGAAATCTGTAAGGTAGTTATCATCATGCTGATGCACCTCGGTACAGCAAACCTCATAGCCTTCAATGCATAATATGGATACATTATTGAATGTACAAACATATTCATCCACATTAGGTAGGGTGCAAAGCCAGATCTATCAGAGTACAAACGCCACGTGAACACGCACGTTAAACAGTGATGGTACCAGTGTAAGAATATCAACTTCTGTTTCCGCAAAACTATAAAAAATGTATCCAAAAACTCAAAAAGCTTCGAGACGGCATATGCATAGGACCAAAATCCAAGGGCACCTTTAGCCAAATGAAAAGAACAGAAACTATCGCGAGGACCTAGAACTGTAAGGTTTGCTAGCAGTTCCGAGAACAGACGCCAGCAGCTCACAGCGCTAAATATTCCTATTGCACAATTCCATGCAATCAACATGGGTTGAAGACTGAATTTGTCTCGGTTTCTCATCCAGCGTTTCCCGCCAAACATGAGAAGGATATAGACTAGGGAATACCAACAGCTATCTTTCCAGTTGTTTACAAAATGTCTCGTCTGCTTTTCATCATCAAAATTGTCCTCAAATGAAAAATAGACGGAATTGTTTTGTCTCTCCATTGTTAATTACTATTAATGATATGTTGAACAGATTACAGTAATTATGAATGTTTCAGGCAAGTTTGAACAATATAAATACTCGGATAAACCATCCACGTGAACAAGTTTAACTGATATATCATTCGGTTTTATCATAAGCCTGAAGCTTCAACACGTCAATGATATATTAACGAAGTTTGTCTTAACTGAATTTCTTGACGTACATAATATGAATTCACAACTCAATGTCGTGTAATCTAAATGCACATATAAAGCCTTACTGTTTAAAACATGTTGAATCGATCAGTAACCACGCGCTCATAATGAAGTAACAGTTTGCAAAAAAAGATAAGATCATCAAGTAATACACACTTTTATTGTATTTTATATCTTTATCTGGTCCCTAAACAAAGATCTCTTTTCATCACATAGGAAATTACTATTGGCGTGTATACAGACATTAAACGTGTAGTGACACTGTGCCTTAGGGTGAGTTGATAATCTAATTTACACCTATAATCGGATAACTTGTGATATAGACCTCTGTAACTGTAATATTAACTCCGAAATATATTGTACAACTGCAAAAAAAATATTCTCTCGATTTCTCCCTTTTATTTTCTATCATGTATTTATAGGTGTTAAGAATACACTCTTATAAAATGTGTATCAATTAATTAATACATTCATCGCCTTTACTGTTTTATATTGTTTAAGTGCATCATCAGTATGCCTTTTATCTTATTCTTCCCAGGATACATATTCAATATACTCTTAGTAGTTTACTGAATCTAATTATTTAGCGATATGTGATTTTGGGAGGTAAAAATAATACATCGCATCTTTTGTCAGCGATAGCCATCGACGAGAATATATCATATGACCTCAGCACAAGGATCTCAAAGGAACGATTTTACGTGAAAAGAAACGACCGGACGAAAGATGTTTTCAGAATAGTTGAAGTTACAGAACAAGTATACTATCTATTTGATCCCTGAAAATAACAAAATATGAATTACATTGTTTAAAAACAATTGTAAAATCAACATATACATCACCTAATGATCCGTCGTTGTCATTATATTTAAATAGCATGAATTATGCATGCATTATTAATAAAAGTAAGAGAGATATCTCCAGTTGAAAAACGACTTGGCAAATTTAGCCTGACCGTCACAAAGAGTTTGTTTTAATTTCATTCCATGCAAGAACTAACCGTGCTATTATATAACGTAATAAGTAGGATTGTAAATTCGGTTGACACCGCCGCGTTGGCTCAGAGGTAGAACATTCCCGGTCGCGTCAAACCTATAAAAACCTTGAACGAACTTGGTTCTCCATGCCTAAAAGTTACTACATACCAAAACATAAAGCTCTAGGCTTTCTAGTTTATTAGAAGAATTTTTTTGAAATTTTGTCTAATTTCCCCCCTTTCGGCCCCTAAAGTGGCACCCCTGGGGCCCAAGCCCCTTCATTTGAACAAATATCAATTCTTTTCCCACAGAGATGACTTCTTCCAAGTTTCGATGAAATTGATCCAATAGTTTTGGACAAGAAGTCAAAAATGTGAATAGTTAACATATTTTCTATAGTGTTGAACTTTGACCCCAAAACGCGTTACCTATTTTTGTTCAAGAGTCACGCCTTGAGCAAAATATGTTCTCCATGCCCTAAAGTTACTAAATACCGAAACATTAAGCTCTAAGTCTTCTAGTCTATTAGAAGAAAATTTTTGAAGTTTTGACAAATTTACCCCCCTTTGGCCCCTAGTGGAGTTTTTTTGGGTCAAGCTTGCACTGGTAAAAGCTATGTTATTAATGTTATAGTTGCAAGGTTGGAAAATGTTGGGGAAAGAGTACAAATTACTGCAACAACAGGCATTGCAGCCTCCTAATTTTCAATGGAAGGACAGTACACAGTTGGTCTTTCAGATACAGTTCGCAGTGATGGAATCAAAAATGCTGACATACTTATAAAGTATAAAATAGGTATGCCAAGGTGTTTGATAAAGTATACTTGATTTAATTCCATTAACTACCACACATGCAGCTATAGCTTAGCAATGTACAGATATAAAACACAAATCTGGTTAATGTTCCTTTAGAAGTTCCCAACCCCAATCCATCTTTCAGATTTACTTGTAGGAATTTTCAAAAATTAGCCAACCAGTTAATTTCACATTTTTGATAAACCATTGTATGATATTATCGTGAACATATATTTTCCTCTTTCAAATCCGCCGCCTATTAAGATGAGCATTGAAAAATATATTTTCAAATTTTCCTCTAGCCTACGTTGTAAACAGAAACTTACCGATCAATCAAATTTCGCCTTAAGTTGAGGTCGATGTCATTTGGGTCACTTCCGGAACTAATCACGTAAAATGACTCGAGGTACGACCACTGCTACTCATTTTTAGACGGTTTTCTCTTTTTTTTTGGTGCAAAATTGGACATGTGTACCCTTACAAATGCTGAAATATCTGTTTGTAATAAATTTCTGCTGGAATGATAACTTTTTTGTAACTTCAGGTGAATAATCTCTTCCTCGAGTGTTACACCTTCGTCGTATAGAAGGCAAGTCGAAGGATTTTTTTTCGCTTCCAACAACCAGTCGTGAATGCCTGTGATGTGACAACGAACGTGATGTTGGTGTTGTCTATACGTCGAGAATCAAATATGTACGGCCGTAATGAATGGAACAATATTCTGATTTAGGACAATTTGTATCACGGAGCAGAAAAAGCGGCTATACGATCATTGTTAGTGGTGGATCAATGCGCTACACTCTACTCCCGTTTATTTTGTGGTGCCACTGCCTCATCAGACATCGAACAACCTTGTCTTACTTTTTGTTTTGTTTCATGTGATAATGTCACAAACTCACTTCTGTCAAGTGTTTGTGTTAAGACAGAAAGAGAAGAGTGTGAGTTGTTGATGG
The DNA here is from genome assembly GCA_032359645.1 of Pododesmus macrochisma. NCBI lineage: Eukaryota > Metazoa > Mollusca > Bivalvia > Pectinida > Anomiidae > Pododesmus > Pododesmus macrochisma. The sequence continues at coordinate 3,976 of JAUMGZ010000058.1, read as the reverse complement.
AATTCTAACTGTTTGTTGACGTCTGTTTACGTGTCCAGAGGAATACGTTTAAAAATTCCTGTTTTGACTACGCGCACATTTTAAATTTTGGCAAGACAATCAAGATCTGGGGTTCAGGGCGGGGTAACTCACACAGAGTTTTGGCTACTTCCTCTTATAAATATCATATTTATCGGAGGCATGATTGAGGTTGCATTGTTGTACTGTAATGATAGTAGGATTTACCCGAAATCTCAGGATTTCATAAAACTGGATTAACTTGAAAATATTTGTTAGAAAGCGTCTGATATTATTGCATTTTATGAATATTGTTGATTCTAGACTAGTTTTATCGCCCCAAAGTACTGAACGTCTCTGACAATATCAAAATCTCTGCCGATAACAAGCAGGCGTATTTCACAAATTATGAAATTATTATTGTACATTTTGTACCTCAATCTGTAGTCCATTTTGTTTTTTTTATTATCAACCTTAATACGATTTTAATTGTATTTTTCTCGATTTAGAAGAATTTATATTTTTTTGGCGAAAATTTTCACAGATATACCTAGGTAGTTCAACGGTAGAACGTTCAATTATTTTTAAATTTAAATATCTAAGTTCGAATCTTGGTCTGGGTTTCTGATAATTTCGTTAATTATTTAGCAAAACTTATTTAACAATATTATTTTATTTACTATCTCAATTTATCAGGCATAGTTCTGGACATGCTAAAAATCTATATATAAGGTTTCATCTTGTGACAAAGTAGGCCAATGATGGAGGAGACGACCCATGACCCAAATTTTTATTACGCGACACTCCGCCATATTACGCGACACTCCGCCATCCGAAGTTGTACCATTGTAATAAGTTTGAAGTTGCTGTGTGAAATAGTGTTAAAAAAAATGACCCGGACAAGCGAAAGCATACAAAAACTTAGACTTGACCCCTAGACCTTGACCTTGGCCTCACAACCCAAATGCTGGTACACCACACTCCAAATTCCCAAGTTGTACCTTTGTAATAAGTTTGAAGTTGCTATGTGAAAAAGTGTGGAAGAAATGACTCGGACAAGCGAAAGCATACAAAAACTAAGACTTGCCCCGTGACCTTGACCTTGGCATCACAACCCCAATGTTGGTACGCAACACTCCACCTTCCTAAGTTCTACCTTTGTGCCAATTTTGAGGTTGCTGCGTAAATTTCCCTATGCATGGTTGTACTAAACTTGACATAACTCTTGGAGGCAAAACTGTAGAACAAGACGTGTGTTTTAAATATATATATATATATAACAAGCAGAATGCGGAGGAAGTTTACTCCCCGTCGCCCTATCCAGTTAACGGTTTTTCTCCTTTGCTCTTTCGTCATTATAACAGTGACATATTCTTATGGTGACATATGCCCCTTTGAAACAGTGAAAATTGTTGCTATACACCTGAATGACACGAAGGCATCGCGGCGGATGACACATGTGTAGCAGGAAACGCTTACCAAATCGCGAGCACTTGGTTTCGATTCTAGTTTTAAGTCCATCTGGACCGAAGGTCCAAGTTGGACTTTTCTCATACTAATCCCATCCATTGTCGTCGTAAACTTGTCACCTTTTTGACTTCTTCTTCAATGCAACCGGACCAATTTCATCCAAACTTAGTGGGAATTGTCCCTAGGGGAAAGGGATTCAGATGTGTTCAAATGAAGGGACTGTGTCACTCGGGGACTAAAAGGGGAGAAATTTGACAAAGGTGTAGAGCTTAATGTTTCAGTATGTAGTAACTGAAGGGTATGGGAAACCAAGTTTGTACAAGGCATGACCCTGGGGTCGAAAATAGGTTACGCGTTTTGGGGTCAAAGTTCAACATTATGTATATCATATGTTATCTTTTCATATTTTGCGACTGCTTGTCTAAAACCAATTGTACAATTTCATCTAAACTTAGTCCAAGACATATCAGAGAGAAGGGAGTTCAGATTTGTTCAATTGATTGGTCGCAGTCCCGAAGGGGTTCTTCTAAGGGGGCCTAAATAGGGAATTTATTTTTTACAAAATTCAAAAAATAACTTTCTTATAAACTTGGTGGCATAGAGTTAAATGATGTAATACGAAGTAACGTTAGGGCATGGATAATCATGTTTGTTCAAGGCGTGACCCTTGGGTCAAAAATAGGTTACGTATTAATGGGTCAAAGTTCAACAACATACATGTATAGCAAATATGTTAAATTCGACTTCTTGTCCAAAATTACTTGACTAATATCATCCAAACTTGGTAGATGGCATCTTTAGGGAAGGGACTCAAGATTTCGTCAAATGATGGGGCCCAGTCCCCAGGGCGCCACCTTAGGGCCCATATAGGGAACATTTAAAAAAACGTAATTACGGCTTTAGAATATTGTCTTGGTTTTTCGATTTTCAGGTTTCCAATTGCCTTTTGTAAATATGTATAAACGTTTAACTCGTTTGGATTTTATTGACACTTGATGTTGGCGATTAGTTGTTGAGATAATTTACAGCGCCATGAAGTGTATTTATTAAAATTTTAAATGTATGTCTATACTAAAGACTTCTAGTCTCACGCGGGAAGTTGGAAGGTTGAGGCCAATTAACCGGTTTCACCATACCGCCTGTTTTCGTGCTGAGTGACCGTCCTAAGTCGATCCGCATGGATTACTAGTCTTGTTGTGATGTCGAATTTAATTAATTACATTCCGGTGCTTCATTGTTTGACGCAGTTATTGTTTGTTTGTCAATGTCTCTCGTTCTGTTGATTCTATTCATACTTTACAGACATGAAACATTCTTTCTTGTTTGTTTGTTTAATTGGGGCTTAACGTCACTTCCGGAGTCTTTCACCGATTTCGTGACAAAAGACCAAAGTAGAAAAACCAAATGATAGAAACGCGAAAACAAAGCAATAGGGATAGTTCTATCGAAGGACGTGCTGATTTTTGACTGGCCTCTACCCTTCAACCTGTCTGCCCTTGGTGACCCTACAAGGAACAAATTTCCCTGCCAGCATAGCTACCATCACAATAAGGTGTCAAGGACAGGGAGAAGAGTGTAATCAAGCGTTTTGTAAGTAAAAGACTGATTTGACCTCATCACCAATTTTGAGTTGTCTTGAGAGAAATGGCTTATTTGTGCTTGACACAGATGCCAGTGATAATTGACTGTGTTGTCACAAATACAGCAAGGCGACGAAAAAGTGATTGCTTATTATAGTAAAACTTTCAACATGGCAGAGCAGCCATGTGCTCGCGATATCATCTACTGAATTATCAAACTTAAGTACTCTTGATTCTATTGTAATGGTGACAGGTTAACGTTACTGCCAGTGCCATGAAGAGTCTACATGTTTGAAATCACAGTTAAAAAGTAATAATTAACAGAGATTTTCCATGATGGTAAAATTACCACTGAAAAATTAGAGAGCTACTGCAATCTGATTCAATTATAGTACTTAAGTGGAAAGAAAATGGGGATAGACCTAACTTGTCTAGCATATCTCATCTTTCTACAAGCTGCAAATATTACTGGGCTCGTTGGAAATCTCTTTACATTTAAAATTACAGACGTGAAATGATAAAGTTGCAAAAAGGATTGCCCGAGTGTCTGTTTTTAATTGTTTTGTCAGAACTCCTTAACTCCAAAAGCTCTGGGCATTTGGGTTCAACACAAACTCTTTAAAAAGTAAGAGCTCGATTCTATTGGTGTGGCATAAGGCGAGATACACTTCACTGGTGCCATACTTGTGACCAAAGTGCCAATAGAAAACGCCCCTCGCTTGCCTATGCAACACTATAATGTGGGTGCTCCACTTGAAAGAATCGCTGTTGGTGTTATGGGTCCTTTGCTTATCAGTTATAACGGCAATCGATACATATTGGTTTACCAAGTGGTGAGACTCATTGCCAATAGCTAACCAAGAAGCTAGAACAATTGTACTTAAGACTTCTAGGCTCATGCGGGAAGTGGGAAGGTTGAGGCCTCATTA
>JAUMGZ010000047.1:0-10566 GCA_032359645.1 Pododesmus macrochisma | reverse complement strand
ATCACGTGAAGGCGTAAGGTTAATTTAAATAATAAAAACTAGTCATTATTTTTACTGACCAGAGGCCCGATAGGGTTATTGACGCGTTTTAAGTGAGATAATACCTTCAGATTGACGATTCGTAAAAATAACGTCTGAGGTCCCGAAGGTTATTATCAGGCATTATCCCTTACATAAGCTGACTGCGTGTCTGCCACACTTTAACCGAACAATTACACGTTAACCGAAACACGATACACGACGCACGCTGTTGATAGAACGATGCACGCTGTTGGTCAAACTATGCACGATGAAATTACCATCACACGATACACGATGCACGCACGATACACGCACGATACACGCACACGAAGGACAAAAAACATGTTTCTGGGTCTGTATTACTATAACCAGTTCTGTTTTGTCGTGTTCAGGTAATGCTGGCACCGGTAAGACGATAACCAGTTCTGTTTTGTCATGTTCAGGTAATGCTGGCACCGGTAAGACGATAACCAGTTCTGTTTTGTCGTGTTCATGTAATGTGGGTAACGGTAAGACGATAACCAGTCCTGTTTTATGAGTTCAGGTAATGCTGGTACCGGTATGTCGATTACCAGTTCTGTTTTGTTGTGTTCATGTAATGCTTGTACCGGTATGGCGATAACCAGTTCTGTTTTGTTGTGTTCATGTAATGTGGTACCGGTAAGACTATAACCAGTTGTGTTTTGTTGTGTTCATGTAATGCTGGTACCGGTGAGACGATAACTAGTTTTGTTTTGTTGTGTTCATGTAATGCTGGTACCGGTATGGCGATAACCAGTTCTGTTTTGTTGTGTTGATTTAATGCTGGCACCGGTTCGACTATAACCAGTTGTGTTTTGTTGTGTTCAGGTATTGCCGGTACCGGTACGACGATAACTAGTTCTGTTTTGTTATGTTTATGTAATGTTGGCACCGGTAAGACTATAACCAGTTCTGTTTTGTTGTGTTCATGTCATGTGGTACCGATAAGACTATTATCAGTTGTGGTTTGTTGTGGTAATACTGGCAACTGTAAGACAATAACCAGTTCTGTTTTGTCGTGTTCAGGTAATGCTGGAACCGGTGCGACGATAACTTGTTCTGTTTTGTTGTGTTCATGTTATGCTGGTACCGGTATGGCGATAACCAGTTCTGTTTTGTTGTGTAAATTTAATGCTGGCACCGGTGAGACGATAACCAGTTCTGTTTTGTTGTGTGCAGGTAATGTTGGTACCGGTAAGACGATAGCCAGTTCTTTTTTGTTGTGTTGAGGTAATGTTGGTGACGGTAAGACGATAACCAGTTCTGTTTTGTCGTGTTCAGGTAATGTTGGTACCGGTACGACGATAACCAGTTCTGTTTTGTTGTGTTCAGGTAATGTTGGTACCGGTAAGACGATAACCAGGTCTGTTTTATTGTGTTCATGTAATACTTGCACCGGTAAGACGATAACCAGTTCTGTTTTGTCTTGTCCAAGTAATGCTGGTACCGATAAGACGATAACGAGTTCTGTTTTGTCGTGTCAAGGTAATGTTGGTACAAATATACCAGTATAACGACAGCCAGTTCTGTTTTTTCGTGTTCATGTAATGCTGGTACCGGTATGGCGATGGCGAGATATGTTGTGTTGCGTTCAGGTAATGATTGCACCGGTAAGACGATAACCAGTTCTGTTTTGTCGTGTTCATGTAATGCTGGCACAGGTAGGACGATAACCAGTTCTGTTTTGTTATGTTCAGGTAATGTTGTTACCGGTAAGACGATAACCAGGTCTGTTTTGTCGTGTTCAGGTAATGTTGGTACCGGTATGAGGATAACCAGTTCTGTTTTGTCGTGTACAGGTAATGTTGGTGACGGTAAGACGATAACCCGTTCTGTTTTATCGTGTTCAGGTAATGTTGGTACCGGTACGACGATAACCAGTTCTGTTTTACCGTATTCAGGTAATGTTGGTGACGGTAAGACTATAACCAGATCTGTTTTGTCGTGTTCAGGTAATGTTGGTACCGGTACGACGATAACCAGTTCTGTTGTGTCATTCTATGCAGAGCGAGAGTTCGACCGCACGGCAATACGACAAAACTTTTGTTCTTTTATACAGCACAACATCATTGATTGGACAAATCAATCTCTTTTGAAAAGCGACAATTTTCAATCAACCAACCAATGCTTTCAAGTTAATGTTAATCCAAATATAAAAGACGCCGGCTAGATACGGAGACAGATAACAAAACATATTTCATCAAAACGCGTTACAACACAACATTTCAGAAACGGGGAAGTTAGATTACCGACAAGTAAAAAAGAAAATCCTATGAAAATTAAAATCGCAGAGACCAATTTTCATTCCATTTTATTAACATATTCAACATAAATTATATTGATTAATCAATTCAGTCAGCCAGTCTTTTGATTACTTTTTTTGATATTAATTTATTCAATCACCTCTTGTTGTGTAGGATATCTATCACCCCTTGTTGTGTAAGATAGATATATCTCTATCTTACACAATAAGAGGTGATTGATTCTTTTCCTCACACCTTCAACATTGTTATCACGGCAAAAACAAAGTGTTGATTGTATGATTTTCCAGAAAATCCGGTGAATTTCCTTCTTTGATTTGCTGTTGTGACGTCATATTAATTGTTAAAATTACGTGATATTCATTGTTTTCACGACGTCATGCCATTGTCTATAATAGCAGCGCGCGCTTATCACGCCCTAGGGTGGGATAGAGAAATTTCTGCACCTGCAGTATGCTGTCGTACTTAATAGAATCGGGATGGTATGAATTTTTTCTCATAACTCGGCTATCCGCTCGTCTTGAGATAATTCGATCTTGAACAGAAAAAGAGACGTCCGGGTTGACATGAAAAATTGAACGTCAATGACACCGATTTTTTTATTCAAAACGAACATTTTGTAGAAGCATGTGAGAAAAATAATCAAACACCACTGCTAGGTTGATATCGAAATTTCTCACATAATCTGCGTGTTACCACACCGTTGTGCAGTGTTTTATCACTTTGTGTTATCAAACCGATCAAGTTGTTATCACACTTCTTATACGTCATTTGATAGGACCGCGACGTCATACGAGGGTCGAGACCTCTGATGCCGTTATATTCTTTATTTCCGTTTCAACAGAACTGCATTGTTTCGCTCGCTTCAGGATTCCAGTTCAATGATTGGCGAAAATCCATATACAAAACGTTACCTTTTCGGCAATTCTTATTCTATTTTTTTTAAATACTATATTAAAAATACAAAGCACGCGTGCAGTTACAGTGCGATATCTCTTGTCGAAGGGTAGTCAAGGACATGGCCGTAATTAGGGTATCATAACAGCAGATGCAAACCCTGTAAATTTTATGTATTCTTAAAATAATCTACTATTAATGTATGAAATCTCGCAAAATTCAGGCGAGGCAATTGCCTCTGCTGCCTCATAGGTAGTTACGGCTATGAAGGAGACGCTTCACGCATGTGACCTGCCCACTGTGATATCACTACGAGCAATAACACAATACTACCACGGTTCTGTGGTGTGTTACGAAGAAATGCTAAGTTTTTAAAGGGGTTTTATTATGTGAGAAAGCAGTTCTCGCACTCGATTTGATTAGTTATGGTAAATAACACATTGGATAATTATTCTATTTTCAATTTTTATTCGGCACGCCTCGAAAAAATGGAAAATAGAATATAATCATCTCGTGTGTTATTTGCCATAACTAATCAAATCTCGTGTGAGAACCTCTTTATCACAACCCTCGTGTGGATTGTTTCGGTAGGATTTGGATATTTCGATACAAATCCAGCACCGGTGTAAGATTCTTTTAATCTCACCCGGGTTAAAACACGGGCAAGTCTATCACAGGTGTGAGAATATATCATCACGTCTTCTGTGGGTTAGCTTTGGTGTACTGCCTTTTCGCATGTTCATTATACAACAGTAACTGTTGATGTGGATTTTCAACTTACTAGATTGTACATGTATTTCGTCCTTAGCCTGAGTAAATATTTGCATCTATTCATCTTATTTACCATCGCTGTCGTTCACTCAAGTTAGCCATACATGTTTTAAAATTTTACGTAAACATACCTAAATTAACATAATAACATGTCAATTGATTGTTTACAATTACTAAGCATAGCAATAGTCAGTCACAGAAGCATCCGATATTCTTAGTTGCAAACATTGTCGATATCACCTATTTATTCACCAGCTACTCAAGTTAAACAAGTTTATCTATATTGATTGAGTTTATTTTAACGAAGCGTTTCTTATGTGTTGTCAGATGGTTGGAATTATGATTCGTGTGTATTGAAGAAGGATACACCTGTACAACTGATTTTATTTAAATAGTTTTACTATATTAATTGATTTTAAACCATGTATTTACAACAACAACAAAAAAGGAACAATAACTTAGATTAGAATAGGACCCCGAGTGTTGCAATAAAGACATTATGCACACTAAACAGTGCAAACGGAGTCGGACAAGTTTTTATTTAGGGTTTCCATTTTTTATACATAATACAGTTTCCAGATATGCAGGGCTTTTCCAAGGTCATTTAGCTTGTAATTGTCACGTATTCAATGAAACCGCCCACTTCAAAACAAGGAAGAAATATGAGAGCCATAAACAAATATACTAAGGCTCCATGTGCGTTAGAACGTAATTCAAAACGAAACTAATATTTTTACACTCAAATTTATCCCCTAGAAAACCCTGGACATTGTTCATACGTTAAACAAGTTTCGATAAAAAAATTCAGTATCTGAACTGCAATTTTATATTTGGTAAGAATTCAGATTTACCAACACCGACCAAATTCCAAACTCCAATGGTGTATGCACAACTGCAGTAACTTTACTAGTTTTTAAAATCACAAGAGACACACAGTTTATCAACAAACGACACCGCGCAAGCATTAAATTGTTTGTCAATATTGTTATTTACACGATCAATATAAGTAAAATCTTACATTTGTATAATCTGATAGACTTTCTTCCTTGTTGTGTGCGTATCAACTGACTCTCGTAACTTGTACTTGCTTGCTCTTATGATTGAAGGGAGGTTACTCGATAAACACACAATATACATTTTAACATTATAGTAGACTTTCAATAGTCCGTTGATCGTGATGTAAGGAAATGCAAGCATTTCGGATATGCCCCGCTACAAGTTCAATTTAAAAACAAAATTAATTCCTTAATGTTTTATTAACTGTATTTGATTTATAACGTTTGAAATACAAGTGACTACAACTTATGTCAAAATCTCTCTTGAATGTTAACGGGAGTGGATACTTTCTACGGGAAGAAAATGTAATACCCGAAGGAAACCAACGTGTTCAGGTTAGCGATCTTGTAACATGCAATCACTTCGGATGATACAAATAATACAATCAAACACCTTTAAACATTGCAATAAACCGCAGAGCTCAGTACACAAATATTAACAACCATCCATCTACGAGATTGATTGAGTTTATTTTGACGAAGCGTTAATAATGTGTTGTCAGACGGTTAGTATTATGATTCTTGTGTATTGAAGAAGGATACACCTGTACAACTGATTTTAATTAAATAGTTTTACAATATTAACTGATTTATAAACCATGTATTTACAACAACAACAACAACAACAACAACAACAACAACAACAACAACAACAACAACAAAGGAACAATACCAAATAACAAAGGCTAGATAAGACTAGGACCCCGAGTGTTGCAATAAAGACATTATGATAACTAAACAGTGCAAATGGAGTCGGGCACGTTTTTATTTAGGGTTTCCATATTTTATACATAATACAGTTTCCAGATAATGCAAGGCTTTTCCAAGTTCATTAAGCTTGTTATTGTCACGTATTCAATGAAATCGCCCACTTCAAAACAAGGAAGAAATATGACAGCCATTAACAAATATACAAAGGCTACATTGTGCGTTACAACGTAATGCAAAACGAAACTAATATTTTTACACTCAAATTGTTCCCCTAGAAAACACTTAACGTTGATAATACGTAAAACAAGTTTCGATAAAAAATAATTCAGTATCTGAACTGCAATTTTATATTTTGTAAGAATTCAGATTTACCAACACCGACCAAAATCCAAACTCCAATGGTGTATGCACAACTGCAGTAACATAACTAGTTTTTTTTTTAAAACACAAGAGACACACAGTCTAGCAACAAACGACACCGATCAAGCATTAAATTGTTTGTCAATATTGTTATTTACACGATCAATATAAGTAAAATCTTACATTTGTGTAATCTGATAGACTTTCTTCCTTGTTGTGTGCGTATCAAGTGATTCTTGTAACTTGTACTTGCTTGCTCTTATGATTGAAGGGAGGTTACTCGGTTAACACACAATATACATTTTAACATTATAGTAGACTTTCAATAGTCCGTTGATCGTGATGTGAGGAAATGCAATCATTTCGGATATTGCCCGCTACAAGCGCAATTTAAAAACAAAATTAATTCCTTAACTTTTAATTAACTGTATTTGATTTATAACGTTTGAAATACAAGTGACTACAACTTATGTCAAAATCTCTCTTGAATGTTAATGCGAGTGGATACTCTCTGTGGGAAGAAAATGTAGTACCCGAAGGAAACCAACGTTTTCAGGTTAGCGATCTTGTAACGTGCAATCTCTTCGGATGATACAAATAATACAATCAAACACCTTAAAACATTGCAATAAACCGCAGAGCTCAGTACACAAATATTAACAGCCATCCATCGACAAGATTGATTGAGTTTATTTTGACGAAGCGTTTCTTATGTGTTGTCAGATGGTTGGAATTATGATTCTTGTGTATTGAAGAAGGATACACCTGTACATCTGATGTTAATTAAATAGTTTTACGATGTTAAATGATTTTTACAACAACATATATGCGTAGTTTGGTGACGTAATTACAAAAGTAGCGACGACTTCCTTATTTTTGATGCGATTTTGATAAGAATAACAGCACTGAAATATTCAAAGAAATTGGAAAAACTTTCGTTCTTCATTTATTTCACTCCAAATATCAGTTCAAGTTCTAAAAGAGGGCTGAAGTCGTTGAAACTTGTAAAAAAATATAACGTCATATTTACGACGTCGTCGGTCATATTCCGTCTCTAGACTATCTACTTGACTTGACTGAGATGCATTCATATAGGATACAAATGTAAAACTTGATTATTAAAAGCGTCACACATATTATTTTTCCGTTAGATATACAATGTATCTAGATCTAATCACAACAAAAGAAATAAATCTGAATAAAATAGTTGAACACCATACACTGAATGTTGTCAGAATTGCCCATCACGGATACTTCAGAGTTTACGTTAGTCGTTGCAAGATAAGCCACACTACAATACCGCACATTTTAGAGGCAACACAGATAAAAACTGTTTTTATAATTTTTCAATTAGGTCTACTTTATTATCTGAAGATCCCTTCATACGAACACCGATGTTGTTAAATTTGTCGAACATATTTGCGCCCAAAGCCTGAGAGTTATCTCCCCCGATGTCGCACACACCTGTTGTACGCATCAATCAATAAGCAAATTCGTCATCAACTACACGTACTAAATTCGCTTTTTCTGACTATCTGTATATCGGTATCACATTACAAGAATTTTGAAAAGGATATAACAAAAGTTACGACAACTCTAGAAATGGTAATGGAGAAATCAACAAACTGAAACCATGCACAACAGAAGTATTATACCTTTAGAACTACTCTAAATCTAATGATTTTTAAAATTACTAAGACACGGCAGTGGTTAACCTTATGAATGCCTTTGGAATGTACAACCTCGGACCCTTTATTATATTGCGCAGTATAACACAGAAATACGACACCGAATTGAAAACCAACGTGAAATTTGTGTACAGTACTTTCGTTGACAGGAACACAAAACAGTATCCCAAACTACATATGGAAGTCGGCGATAATAACTAAAGCTAAAACAGACTGTGTGATCATAACGGCAGAGCAAGACCTGTCATGAATAGTGAGACATACACAGAGAGACTCCCTTTTTTAGACTAAAACTTTTTGCCATTTATGCATCACCCCCTGAAAGTTTCAATTTTCCCTGCCATTTCTTACTAAAACATTATATCTCCCAAATGAAACCTACACACATACCTATTATAAATCTTTTAGTTTGGAAGATATGACGTTGATTGGATTATTAAATTGGTCGTTGACATATAAAGTTAGTACGAAGTATACATATTCTACTTCTGTTACTCATTAGTTTTATCTGCATATATATAGAGAGTTGCACCTCACAGTGTTGTTTCATTTGTGTGCTGAGAAAATACAACATACATGATTTATGTCACCATATCATATAGTAAATTTAAGAAACAGAATGAGTGTAATAATTTTTTTTCAATCTGTGATCTCGAATTGGTAATGTACTGTAATATAATATTATAGACAACATAATAGCATTTAACTACATTATTTATTATTATGATAATGTTAAATGAAAACTCAGGTATATAAATATACTATGCGTTATTAAATAAAACACCATAGCATTTAACTATTCTTATTATTAAACTGACAATTACAAAGAGTCGTAACCATCAACTAGACTGTATTTAATGTGTGGCGAAGCCGCGGAAAGTTGAATTATTTTGGTGTAATAGGCTAATTTTCCAGTAAATTTAGATACATTAATGATAAATCATCAGCACCTTCAATTTCTTCTTCTGAAGTTACCCCTTCCCCGCCGGCTACGATATTGTTATTCCGCAGCACTACGCGTTTCGGGGTTAACATTATATGAACCCATCACCGAGTTCTCCCCTACCGAATTTACACGTTGGTTATGAACAAATGTGTGCAATCCTAGTTCCGGTTCAAAGGAATCAAACAGTATCTGGATATATAATAATAAATGGTATATGCTATACCTAATAATTTGTAATTAACAACATTACAATAATAATAGTTAAATTGTATGGTGTTTTCTGTAATAAAGCATGTTACATTGCTTATCCGAGATCATGGATTAATAAATCGAGATCACCGATTACTAATCCGAGATCACGGATTAGAAATAAAATGCCTGTGTCCCTTACGGGGATCCGTATGTTTCGATAACTTTACACGCGAAAATCAGTGTACATAACAAAATTATTTTTTGTTCAAATTTTATCGATGTAGTGTATGATTCTGTGTAAAAATGGAACAGTGACTGAATGAACGAAAAATTATATTGACAGGCAATATAAGAGGCCGCGTTGTCTTTAAATAATATTTGTGTAAAGAGCTATACCAACCTTACGTTTGCAGATACGTTGATTGAAAAGTCATATTGGTGAATCTATAAATAAAATACTAATATGTCTGTATTCATATTTTATGATAATGATCGTTATCGTCCCTAGAAGAAATATCGACTGAGGTGATGTTATTTCCTCAGTCAATTAAGTCATGTGTCAACCTAATCAAAAAGCTATTATAGCCCATTATTCATAAACCACGTGCTATTAACTTTTTGCATTGACAAATATTTGCTTGTTGTGGTCTTTTGTTTTTGTCTATCATTAACTGGTCATTTTGTATGACAAAGCATGCATGTGGAATAGTTGATGATGAATTTTTGTATCTCTATTGTCTTTAAATGCATTTACTCTGAAAAAAATATTCGAAAAGTATTACACAATATAGGAACATAGATCATGTTATATAACTTTATTAGATACTTTTACTTATACACTACACATTTTTTCGATTTTTTCACAGAAACATGTACGAGATTCAATTTCCCGTACCGTCATCGTTAATTATCAAGGAAGAAGCAATAAAGATATATAAATGTCCTTAATTGGTTCTTTCCAAGAACTCATATGATAAGCATTTCATATGAACAATCATTTTGAAAAAATGGAAACTACCGGTAGTACTAAACTTTAGTAACTGAGATAGATCTATTTACATCCCAACGTTTGTGATCTGTTTAGAGAAACTTTATAGTTAACTTAATTTGTTACAGTTACAACTGCTGACCAACGGCTGAAGTTTTGTTGAAATGTTCAGCTGTTGTATTTAGAGTTAAAACATTTAGGACCGTTCCGGAAAACTGGGACTTAGAATGACTACATACATATGATATAGATCACGAACATCAGTTCCGGGCAAATTTGAATCATACAAGGGAAAATCAAAACCTAAAACACACAAAGACTACTGCGAACTGCACTGAATTGGAAATATCAAAACGTTATAAGTCTTGTTAGAAAATAGTTATATTCTTATTGTTTAGTTCTGTGTAGTTGTGTGTACATGTAAAAGCATTTATCTGGTTTTACAATTTTTGACATTAGTCAGGACCAAGTTACGGCAGCAATACAACAAACAGTAAAGCTTTATTGAAAGTACAACAACACGGAGAGCACAACAAAATGGCGAAAATTTCAAAACGAATTACAACAACAAGACAAGCCATGTGTTGAAACTTTGCATAATTGTCATCATATTGTTTTGTTGTCATAATGTCGTAGCTTTGAGTTATTTTTGTTG
>JAUMGZ010000036.1:0-10567 GCA_032359645.1 Pododesmus macrochisma | reverse complement strand
AGTTGTTGTAGTTTCCTGATGGGGTCACGAGGTCATGACAAACCCGGAAGTGCATTTCAATGCACATATGCGATAACCTCGTGCATCGTGAACGTGCTCGTTTGTCGTAAAGTTGCATGTGTTTTTGTAAACAACAATTCAAAAACATATCTTAGTTATGATGATCATGACACAATAGTCCCAAAAAGGTGTTATCAACATAAATAGTCTACTTTCATTTTACTATTCTATAATGTGAATGTCGCTTAGGCACTTAACCGGTACGTAATGCTTACATCATGTATAATTTACATACAACTGACACGTGTGAATGTTGACAAAATGACAACATGGACATTTGTAGCGCTTTTACTGACACTGTGCACGGGTTTATCCTCATCCGATCGGCTGAATCTGGTTACTAAGGATGAATTTAAACGGATTACACAGACAAACAAATATGTACTGGTACTGTTCTGTAAGTATTCAGTTTATCTGTGTCAGGAAAGTCTGCTAACTGCTACATGATATTTCAGTGAGACAGCGTTATAAAATCACTTTCAGTGTCCACTATCACAAGCAGACGCCTAATTGATATAGCTTAAACATGCATTGAAGGACATTAAACCCCAATGAAACAACAAAACATCAACTTTTATATATACAGTAGCTTGGACTACACGGACTATATTTTCAGCCATGGTAAATAAACACCAGCATCTTTATCTAGAAATCTTGTTGCTTCATAAAGCCTTTAAATCAAAGATACATTGATTGCATGTCACAGTTAGGTAATGTCACAAAGCTTCAGTACTGCGGATGGCATCGTTATTGTCTGTGATATTTCGAACTAATTGGTTGTTTTGCCTTAGTGGTAGAGCGTTCTCTTTGTGTTGTGGTACACAGGGATCGATCTCTAGCTGCAACTTAAGACATTCAAGGCAGTAAAAATGTTGCTCCTGCTTTAAGCACTCTGCATAACTCAGCATTACTGGGTAGGAGCTGAGGAAGACTGATTGGCTCTGTGTCAGGATAATGTGACAGAGTAAAGTTTCATGTCAATGTATCTGCGGTGTGGTACTTCAGGGAGACAGCAAAAATAAAGTCGCAAAAAGTGCGCACTGTCACAAGCAGATCGAAAATGTCTCAATGTGACCTAAATATGAGTTGAAGGGACATTAAACCCCAATAAAACAAACATACAAGAAAGTTTTTGGTTTTTGATACAATACAACTTTTCTTGAATTAAACTTAAATAAAATAAAATCTGATATTTCCAGTTTATGACGTGGAAACATGTAAACGGTGTGTAACTGCAGACAGAGAAATGGAGAAAGTGGATACACAGCCAGACTTATATGATCAAGGTAAGAACAACCCTGTAACCTCATGACCGGCACAATAGCTCAGTCGTTCAGTGTTTGCTTCATGCTCTGAAGGAATGGGTTCAAATTCCGGCATTCCTAAGACTAAAAAAAAAAGATAAATTTCCCCACTCGCTGCAAAGTGTTCAGCATTTCTTGGTAGGGGAAGAACTGGCTCGATGTTAGGTTACATGTTACCAAGTGAAGTATCATGTCAATGTGTCCGTGGAGTGACAGAGTGAAGTATCATGTCAATGTGTCCGTGGAGTTACATTTCATTGAGACAGCACTATAAAGTCACCATCAGTGCACACTTTCACAAGCAGACACTGTCTTGATATGACCTAAAAGTATGATGTAAGGGATGTTATACCATAATCGAACAACACAATCGCCCTCATGATCTGATTTGACACCTTATTTGTAACAACAACATTTTGGGTATCTTATAATGGTAGAATAAAAACTTTTAAAGATGTTTTTTCAAAAGGTAAAGTAATTGCATTTTAACTTCCAAACTGTCTCTAGTGTAATATTTAACACCATTTTACACTATGAAATAACATGCCTGCCATTCTTGTAAACCTCAGTTTTAAAGGAGAGATTTGGAGGTTTTATAGGGGGTATTAATTGTTTTCGAAAGAAATAATAAAGAAAATAAGAATTTTCATGGGGAGAAGATGTGTGAATATTCACAATCTTAAAATAGTCTCCGTGTCTCACTATTTATGGTGGAGACTTGGCAGGTAAAGTAATAACATTTTAACTTCTAAATCATCTATAATGTACTATTCAATATCAGTTGTCACTTATATATAAAATACATTAGAGTATTACACCTTTCTGAAATGGTTTACTGATTTTTTTAATTCAATGATTTACAAATGAATGTGTAAAATTCTTACTTTATTTATATCTAATACAGCAATATTAAAGATTAAATGTGAAGATCCAGGAATGGCCATGGACCACGGCGTCTCTACTGTACCCCGAGTTGTCTTCTTTAGGAATGGTGTACCGGCTTTGTATGACGGTAAATAACCTGTTCTCTTTGTTCACACTTGAAACATTTGAAATGTTTGAGGGATGTTTGTATCAAAATATTTTTTTTGCAAAAATCGTTCCCCCACATTCGGTTTCAAGATTATGTTAAGAAACAATAGATTCAAATTCAATTGTGAACCAGGGGAGACAATCAGGTAAATTTAAACTGTACACAAGGGGGGAAAATCAGGTAAATTA
This sequence comes from Pododesmus macrochisma, assembly GCA_032359645.1. Taxonomy (NCBI): domain Eukaryota; kingdom Metazoa; phylum Mollusca; class Bivalvia; order Pectinida; family Anomiidae; genus Pododesmus; species Pododesmus macrochisma. Next base: position 7,982 of record JAUMGZ010000036.1, on the reverse strand, counting down.
AAACTGTTAACCAGGGGAGACAATCAGGTAAATTAATACTGTACACCAGGGGAGACAATCAGGTAAATTAATACTGTACACCAGGGGAGACAATCAGGTAAATTTATACTGTACACAAGGGGAGACAATCAGGTAAATTAATACTGTACACCAGGGGAGACAATCAGGTAAATTTATACTGTACACCAGGGGAGACAATCAGGTAAATTTATACTGTACACAAAGGGAGACAATCAGGTAAATTAATACTGTACACCAGGGGAGACAATCAGGTAAAGTTAAACTCAGTGCAGCAGGGGAGTCAATAAGGTAAATTTAAACTGTGGACAATTGTCATAAATATTACCAAAAGTACAACATTTACAAAACTAATACTAATAAACTTTCTTTAATTTTAAAATGTAAAATATCCCATTTCACCATTTCACCATTTTTATTTTACAACAGCATTTCCTGTTTTGAAAGCAAGATAACTATCTTATATTTTAATAGTCTTACTCAAGATACCAGTGATACTAATAAAATGGAGACAACTGTCTTATATATGAACTTTAAAATTTCTAACTCAAATCCTACTGATAACAAGGGAGATAACTATTCTGATAAAAAGAGAGATAACTATCGTATAATTAGATATTCTTCATCCTGGTATTTGTAATAGTGCATACTTGCCAACTTTTTAAAAATTTTATTGGGAGGAAAATATGAGCAAAGTCTTAAAATGTCTTTAATACCTTTAGACAATGCCCTATATGCCAAATAAGTTGTGTAAACTGCCTCACTTTTGTGTGGTAAAATAGAGAAAAAATTAACCATCTTAAATTTAGATATTCATCCACAGGTACTACTAATACTGGTATAGGGGAGATAACTGCTGATGGTGTAAATGCATTCATAGAGGAAGCACAAGAAGTAGCACTAAAAACACTGACGGAAGACTCCTTCGAGCACCTCACACAGGCAGCAACTGGGGCAACCACAGGGGACTGGTTTGTTATATTGTAAGTAACCATTTCACACGGACAGCTACTGGGGCCACCACAGGGGACTGGTTTGTTATATTGTAAGTAATCCCCTCACACAGACAGCTACTGGGGCCACCACAGGGGACTGGTTTGTTATATTGTAAGTACTCCCCTCACACAGACAGCTGCTGGGGCCACCACAGGGGACTGGTTTGTTATATTGTAAAATTGAAGAATATTGTAGATTGAAGAAGTGGGCCACAATATAAGGGTTTGTGGCTACTGCAGAGGACTTATTTGTTCTTTGATATGGAATTACCGCATGATGATAAATGGGGCTGCGAAATGGTGTAAGTTGTTGTTATTCTATCTTGACTGATGGTCCAAGATGGACTTTTCTCATAAAAATCCTGTCCGTACGTCGTCCATCCGTCATTAACTTTTCACATTTTCGACTTCTTCTCCTAAAGAATTGGACCAATTTCATCCAAACTTGGTAGGAAGTATCCCTAGAGAAAAGGAATCAGATTTATTTAAATGAAGGGGCTCCGCTTCCAGGGGTCACCATTAGGGGGCCAAAAGGGGAACACTTTGACAAAATTTCAAAAATCTTCTTCCAATAAACTAGAAGACCTAGATCTTAATGTTTTTGTATGTAGTATTTTTAAGGCATGGAGAACCAAGTATGTTCATTATAGCAAATATGTTAACTTTTCACATTTTTGACTTCTTGACAGTGTCCAAAACTACTGGACCAATTTCACACAACCTTGTTAGAAGGCATCACTAGGGAAGGGAGTTTATATTTGCTCAAATTATATGTGGAAAATTTGACAAAATTTCAAAAATCTTCTTCTTATAAACTAGAAGGCCTAGAGCTTAATGGTTTTGTTTGTAGTCAGGGACCAATGTAGCTTTATTTTGCTGCCGTTTAACAGATTTTTCCCCTCGAGGAAAAGGCACCAAATTTCCCCTATTTCCCCTCAAAATTCCCCTTTTTTGGAAAAATAGATATTTCAAAATTTTAAAAATGGGTTTGAAGTGTTTTACTGCTGTTGATTGCTATTTGTGCATTGGTCGATTTTGAGTGAGAATCAGCGCTTGAAAAATACTTTTTGCACGATATTTAGTGTAAGACATATCTGTGTATAAAGTAGTAGGAAAGCAAAAGTAACTTATTTACGTAAGCGACTTCAACCGATTGCCATGTGCTTTGTATACACCTGACAAAATCGCCTCCAGATAAACCTATCCGTCCTCAGATGTTAATTATTGCAAAGCTAATTAAATAGAAGTCATTCTGAGTAGATTATTACACAACACATAAATGAGGACTAAGATATGCTTGTGTACATACACAGGGATTAATCTAGGTTTTTGGGGAAAGTGCCCTTTCTGTAAAAAGGGGAATTGTTTTCCCTAATAGGGGAAAAATACATAAACAGACTGTCACGATGTTTGTTTATGATATGTATGTGTACTAGCTGTTATTTCTTAGAAAAAAAGACAGTACAGTATAACATGTTGAAGATATTCTAAAGAGTTTTATTTCCACAACTTCATAAAAAATTTCTAACAGTTTGTTTAGATCTGAAAAATGACATATGCATGGGTACACTATAAACTTGATGACATGGTGGGAAATAAACAAGAACGATCGTTGATTTTCAATGAGTGCTTGAGAATCGTTTAGTATTTATGAGGAAAAGAATACAAAGCATTTATAATCATGATTTTGAAATATTTATTTTGAAGGAAAAAGGGGAATTTTAGGGGTAAATAGGGGAATTTTGGTACCTTTTTCTCGAGGGGAAAGTGCCGTTTAACGGCAGCAAAACAAAGCTAGATAAATCCCTGGTAACGTGTATTTTATAGTCTTGACTATAGGGTAGACATAAAAATATAACAGATAGAAAATTTTCACAAATGGGTGCAATTTCCGTAATATTAATTTCAAGAAAACCGAAAAAGCAGAAAGTTGACTGATCTCATGAATTCCTACATCATAACAAACTTATGGCATCCATTAGATTGTATAATATAAACTCATGTTTTATATACAAATTAAAGTAAACTAACAATGTCATCATTTACAGCTTCAAGACAAGGCTACACTTCTGACAGCTGAAAGGAAAAGGGTAACATTCTTTTATCTCAATGTATTTTTACGGTAATGTTGTAAATGACTATAAAAATATTCTTAATTCTCGAAGATTTCTTTCGTTCTTAATAGATGAAATTAAATGTTAATTAATTCTTAGAGAATATAAAAAGGGTTTATAATTACTTCAGACATTAAGGAATGTTAATTTTCATTCTCAGTCAATATGACCTGTTCATCTATTCTCAGATAATATGAAATGTAACATTATTTTCAAATAATTTCATAATTTTTAGACACTATCTACAGCTAATTGATTGTCAGAAAATATTAATGAAGTGTGTTTTCTAATACTAGAGAGGAAAGACGGTACCTGAAGGTCTAGCTACAGTAGAAGACATCAAGGCTTACAGAGGTCTAGCCTCACATACGGTACGTTAATTTACATCATTATTTTGTAAAATGTGCAGTCAGAATTACATTCAGCAGAATGTCTGTTATATATATGCCAGCCCTGTATCTTGCTTCCAGAAATGTACTAAGATGATGATTGATTGTTATTACAGGGATTGCATAGTGCCAGTGTGCCTGGTATCTTGTCTCTTGATGTCTGCTTGAAAGATACAGCCAAAATTGTTACAGGTGAGTCACTGAAAAAACTGTCATTACAAATATAATTGTTACAGGTATATCATTAGTTGTGTTGTGTTGTGTTGTGTTGTGTCATAGCCAGTTTGAAAGCCTTTATTGTATTTTTCAGGATATTACATGTAATAACTTTGAATGTTGATGTCAAAACAAAAGCAAAAATAATATCAAGGTTTCTGAGTACAAGATGAATAGCACATGTAAGTGTACATCCAAGCCCATTGACTCTCTTGTAACTCTTCATTTTTTTTTTTTTTTGATAGGTGGAAATGATAAGAATGCTGTTGTTTTTAACAAAGATACAGAACAAGTGATGGCTATTCTGAAAGGTCACACTAAGAAAGTTACCAGTGTTATATATCATCCAACTGAGGTAAGTCACACTAAGAAAGTTACCAGTGTTATATATCACCCTAATGAGGTCAGTCACACCAAGAGAGTGACCAGTGTTATATATCATCCAACTGAGGTAAGTCACACTAAGAAAGTTACCAGTGTTGTATATCACCCTAATGAGGTCAGTCACACCAAGAGAGTGACCAGTGTTATATATCACCCTAATGAGGTCATTCACACCAAGTAAGTGACCAGTGTTATATATCACCCTAATGAGGTCATTCACACCAAGTAAGTGACCAGTGTTATATATAACCTTAATGAGGTCAGTCACACCAAGAAATTAAGTGACCAGTGTTATATATCACGCTAATGAGGTCATTCACACCAAGTAAGTTACCAGTGTTATATATCCCCCTAATGAGGTCAGTAACATCAAGAAATTTACCACTGTTATATATCACCCTAATGAGGTCAGTCACACCATGAAAGTTACCAGTGTTATATATATCTCCCTAATTATGTCAGTCACACCCAGTAAGGGACCAGTGTTATATATCCCCCTAATGAGGTCAGTCACGTCAAGAGAGTGACCAGTGTTATATTTATATATATATCATCCTTATGAGGTCAATCACACCAAGAAAGTGTCCAGTATTATATATCGCCCTAATGAGGTCAGTTATATATAAACCTAATGAGGTCAGTCACACCAAGTAAGTGACCAGTGTTATATACCACCCTAATGAGGTAAGTCACACCAAGTAAGTGACCAGTGTTATATATCACCCTAATGAGGTAAGTCACCCCAAGAAAGTTACCAATGTTATATATAAATCAATGAAGCAAGTCACACTAAAAATGTGCAATTTAGTGCCCCAATGAAGTAACATACACAGAGAAAGCTACCAGTAGCAGTGTTATATATGAGATCAATGAAGTACAAAATGTACCATGAAAGTCACCAGTGTTATATATCAGCTCAATATCACATCAATTCAAGAAGAGAAACAATGGAGAACATTGAATTGTGAATTACAAATAAAGAATTTTATTCTCTTTCAAGAAATAGCTTATACCGGTAACATGTTTTCAGATAGTCTGATAGGCATGTCTTGTCTAATTGTTATAAAATATCTATAAAAATCTTTCTATGTAAAAAAAAAAAAAAAAAAGAGTGAGTTGGCAGATTTGTTTATTCTCTTTTCAGGATTTAGTTTTCACTGCGTCACCAGATTCTACTATTAGAGTGTGGGGAGTACAGACAGCACAGTGTGCTCAGATTATACGAGCTCACGATGCCCCGGTGACTGGAATAAGTCTTCACGCTACAGGGGACTATCTTCTCAGCTCTTCTACAGACATGGTATGTTAATATGTGTAAACTATGATGTAATGATGATGTCTTTGACTGGAATAAGTCTTCTAATAATATATAGAAGTAGAACGTTAATGTATTAAAGTTGAATATAAAGTATATAATTCCCCAAAAACAAACTTATCCTAAAAAAGATGCTTGACCTAAATAATTTTTCTCTCTTTTGTCTTCCTTATTTAATATTCAAAAGGTTAATTTGTATTTTTTGAAGAAAATGCTCTGTTCAGATAACAAAATTGTCTTAGTTTGTTACTGAAGATAGCATTTGATCTTCACATATATATGCTTACTACTACTACTTGTATAGCCCTGAAAAAAATGCATAAATGCTAGGGCTGGGACGATTCAGGATTTTTCTCGAATCGGTTCGATTTCGACTCATACCATCTCGATTCGATTTATTTTGATTTGATGAATATTAACTAACCACTAGTTTTGTCATTCACTCACAAAATAACAAAACTGAAATAGATCACACATGTACCTTTATTAAGGGTCAACAAAACTGTTAACAAAGCAATAAATGGATTCAATAAGGGAGAATTCATGACCAAATTAACATTGGCAGGAAAACAGAGTAAAAAGAAGTCTTGGACAATTCTTCAATAACGGAAATGACAAGTTTTGTGAGTGCTCATATGCAGAGGAAACACAGCATTTCGCTGGCTGATTCTCATTCTGCCTCTTGTTTTGACATTGACAGTGATCGTCGGGGACACAATCAACTAGCTACTGTCAAGACCAGGGCAGGTCGAGAATTAGCCTGTGAAATGCTGCATTTCCTCTGTATATGAGCACTCGTAGAACTTGTCGACCCTGTCATATACTTAAATGTTACCGCACATAACTTGCAAACAGTCACAGTTTTGTCTGCTTTCCGCCATTTTCTAAAAATTCAAGTTGTTCCCACACTTTCGCCACCATTTTGTTTACTACTGCGTAGTATAATTTTAGAGCTGAGCCGAACCGTTTTCTGGTATTCCGGATTGTAACTCGAATCGAACGTGCTGAATCTTGGTGCACTGGTATTTTCAGTGCACCCCACAGTCCTTATAAATGCTGTGTTGAAAAATGTCTTAACATCCTTTAACCTAATGATCGAACATTAATGTTGTTGATAGTAAACGGTTTTACATTGGTTGATAGATTGATGATATTTGTTTCAGCATTGGGCATTTTCTGATCTGAGAGTAGGAAGAGTTTTGACCAAAGTAAATGACCCTAACTCACAGACAGGTAAGTTATATGAAGTAAATTTTGCTGGAATTAAGTTAGTTCAGATCTTATATCCAGCTTAATTTTGGTAAGTTTACAAATTCCAAGAGATTTGTTTGATAGTGTAACTTTGGATGCTTGGGTTTATTTGGTATAATAACTAGTGATGTTCTGATTGTTGCCGACAATCGATTAGCGGTCTTTACAAGTCAAACGGTGATATAATCAATTTTAATCCGAAAGTCGCCGACGTCGGCAAGTGATTAAAAAAGCCTGCCATAAAGTGGTTAATTCAATTTACAAACTTGTCTCAAATATTAAGCGAAATGAAACTCGATTGACTATGCATATCATGTTTGTTTACCAGCATACAGTCACATTTTCGTATCAAATGTATGACTTTTATTCAATTTTATATAAACTCTAACTCCTTTGTTATTGACATTCACTGTTCTTGGACATTTTATTGTCCGTTTTGATCTCTTTCTGAAAACCATTAAAATAGAAATTTGTTTGTGTGTTGAGTGCTGCTTTGCATTATTATTACCTACATCAGATATATAATGAAAAAACCTAACTGAATATGTATTATAAATCCTTTAATCATGTTTAGATATTTTTCAAGTGTATTTTCACAAAATGAAATGTAAATAATTTTGATTATTAATCGATTACATGATTGATTAAGCCTCTTCGATTATTTCGATTAATTGATTATTATTTTCTTCCGATTGTCCATCACCTGTAGTGATGGGTCGTTAATCGGTAATAATCGATTTATTAGTAATTGACATGTGCCGATTATGATAATCGATGATCGGTTGAACTATAAATATTGTTTATTTTCTGTGTTTTATAAAGCATATTGTCCTAGTTTCTTAAGTTATTGGTTGTCTGGTGGTAGCATGTTTTAAAATGCATATTCAATAATGCTTATCGTGAAATAACTGATTGATATTGCAACAAGTGGTCAAAAGAACAGTTGGATATGTCATCAAAAGAGGAGAAAGTATGTTAAATAAATCAGAAAATCGCATGGGAAGGAGCAACCGATTCCAACTGATAATCGATTATGATTTCCAACCGATGTCCCATCACTAATAACCTGTAAATTTCATAAGTGAAATGAACAATTAATTTTCTAAAATTGCTTTAATCTGCTTGTTTTGATTGTAAATTGAAGTGTTTGATTTACTAACAGCTTTGATATGTCAATTTTTTAAAGTTTTTAAAGGTTTTGTTTTATTTTTCAGCTTTAACTTGTGCACAGTTTCATCCTGATGGTCTCATTTTTGGTACCGGTACTGAAGATTCTATAATCAAAATTTGGGATTTGAAG
>JAUMGZ010000025.1:0-10567 GCA_032359645.1 Pododesmus macrochisma | reverse complement strand
CTAGAAGCGAAACCAGGTGCTCGCGATACGGTAAGCGTTTCCTGCTACACATGTGTCACCCGCCGCGATGCCTCCGTATCATTCCGTTTAATGCAACCCTTTCCACTGTTTAAAAAAAGCATGTGTCACCATAAGAATATGTCACTGAACTAGATCACTTTACAAAGTCGGTTAAATCAAAAAAAAGTTCCCCTCGCACGATAAACATCCCCATGTAATGCTCGATAGAATAGTAGGCAGAAACGCCGCTACATGGGCTCATCCTTCTTTCTAAACTATCCCATTTGCTTTGACTTCCCCTCCTGTCGCCGTTTCTTTTCCTTTCTTATTGTTAGATTTTTCCTTTGGTCTTCTGTCACGGTATCGGTGAAACAAACTAGAAGTGACGTTAATCCCTGATAAGACTTTAACAAAAACTGAAAGCTCATGTGGGAGGCCAACGCCGACGCTAATACCGAAGCCAACATAAGCTTATCTCATATAGGTGAGCTAAATAGGATATTAAAATAGTTCATGTTAAACTTAATCTGTCATAATTTTGATATTTGCATTGACAAAGGATTTATATTATTGATATTGTCACGAATATTCCAATTATCCAGTGTCAAGTTTCAATGAATTATTGTTTGTTATTGAAGAATGTGTGTATGGCGAAATAACATAATGTGTTATACTATGACGAGTTACTATGACGGGTGGCATTAATCCGTATCGAACCTATCACACACACACTTTGGCGTTTTAAATGAGAAACTATAACATTAAGTTATCTTTAAAGAGGGAATCGCCTATTCATTATGTATATATTGAGCTTGAGTTGCTTGTATTTATAAGCTAAGTGTCATTAACGAAGTGCACCACAGCGCATTTTAGTTTTGCAACATATATGTTTTGCTACTTAGGGTGTCCGACATAGACCCTCGGCTCGATGCTTAAATTATTCTGCCAGTCAGTCTCATTATATTATTTTAAACAATATATTATATTAGGTTATAAAAATGTCTTTTCTTGTGATCTTAAAATTTCTGGTCAGTATCCATCACAAAAAACACGGAAGCACCACGGCTTGTGACATATGTGTACGAGGTAACAATTACCCTATTGCGAGAACCTGGTTTCACTTATAGTTTTTTAATAGAATTCCGTGATGTTTTCTTTTTTATTTAATAAGTGTTCATTTCGTTTTTTGTTCTGTGTGTATCCCTCGTTTTCCTTTTGTTTGCGCATGTCCATGGGGTTACGGCTTTAGAATATCGTCTTGATTTTTCGTATTTATAACCGTATAATAACAAAAAACTAATAAATACCTTCAGTTCATCAACAAAGTGTTAACAATCAGAAGAGTGAGTTTGATTTTTCGAGGTCTTGTCTATTCTAAATTCATAGATGCATTTTCTGTAAAGAGTCCATTGATGACGGTTGTTTCGGAGAAAGACCTGGAAATCGGGCGACGTCGTTTCACACAAAGTGTCGGCTTCATCCTCGCATAAAAATGATAGTTTGTGTGGCATGTTTCAGTTTGCAATTTTATTTTTATTACATGTAAATCAATTTCTTTTTAATGAAATCTTATAGATCAAACTCACATCTTAACTGATTATTAGTACGTATTTAACATTTTAACGACACATATAAAAATGCCTTTCCTTAATATGTTTAATATGTCATTTGAACGTGTTCATTGTATTAAAGTAATATTTTTCTACATATGATAATTTTCTGAATTCTATTTCGAATTTTGTGTCATTGTAGTCATAGTTCAAACAAATCACACCGACATTGCAATCATAGCACATATGAAATTATAAATGTGTGTGTGTATGTCTATAAAGGTTTCCTATCGCATTCACAGTTTTTCATTGAACGCACTTGAACACTCTTCCGAAACACTCAAACTTGCTACCTAATATATAACTTCAAATAAGAATACTCTCATGTGTAATAAAAAAAAGTAAATCGAAAAACCAAGACGATTTTCTAAGGCCGTAAGTCCATGAACATTGGCAAACAATAAGAAAACTTTGGACGCACGCAGAAAAATAAACCAATTATACATTTATTAAATAAAAATGGAAACATTACGAACTTCTGTTAAAAAACAAGAAGCGAAACCAGGTGCTCGCGATATGGTAAGTGTTTCCTGCTACACATGTGTCACCCGCCGCGATGCCTCCGTGTCATTCTGGTGTATGGTAACCTTTTCCACTGTTTGAAACACTTTTCCGAAACACTAGAACTTGCTACTTAATATATAATGGCAAATATGAATCCTCTCATGCATAAGAATCAACTACGGTATTTGTTATGGTATATGTAATTGTTGAGGTTACGTAAAGTGTGACTAAAGTTTGCTACTTAATATATTAGAAATAAGAAACCTTATATGCATAAAAATTAAAAGTGTTACACGAAGTTTTTGATGTAACGTAAAGTTTGACATAACGTTGCTAATTAATTTGCAAAACGTAAGAATCTTGTCATGTATTAAATATAAATGTAACACGAAATTGTTGACGTTACGTCAAGTTTGATCACACATACGCTAAATTTGAACACAATACGTATATCATGCTATTGCCAGATCGTGTCGATCTGTTTTGATATGATGACATGTCATGTCGTGTTATGTATTATCGTGTGAACTGTCTGAAAAAGGTGTTAATATTGTTATGTTTTAGTGGTCGGTGAATCCATGGAAATATGACCGTTACGTTAATCATAACGTCACAAGATGTTATCGAAACGTGACAAATTTGGAAGATGTTTGGGAAATGCGTGTGAGAAATTTGAACGTTATTAAATAGGATAACTTTAATATGTTTCAGTAGCATTTGCATTGTTTCATAACCGCAACATATAAACTTGAAATCAGGCACCGCATACTTTACATTTTTTGGTAAAATAGTCAAGAGAACTTTATCACCGCAATGCTTGGAGCCATAATTGATTATATGTGATAAGAGAGTTATAATATGAAAAACACTATTCTATAAATGTTAAGCTTATGGACATAAGCAAAACAAAGGGAACCGGGGAATCGCGCATTTAAACTATAACTAAAAGATGAATTTTAAATAAAAGGAGACATCACATACTTAGTGCAATCGCACAGTGAACGTTTTCTGTGAAACAAACACACCTTTCTATACATTCCACCAATTCATGCTTTTTAACAATACAACGAAAAAAGATTTTCAGCAAAATATATAACAGCAACTAAGTACAACTTGGATTGTAAACAATGAATATGATTTTGTGTCTATATCCTCCTAAACAAAAACATTTGATATAAATTGTGTATATTTTTAATATTTCTTTTTTGTAAATAGAGGAAGAATGAAATCCTCTTTCTTTAATGCAACAATGCCTCTATTTATCAGTCTTTTCATTTCTTTTATGATCTCATGTGTTTTATATTTTGCCGTGTGTTTCCATTGTTGTCGTATAAGAGAAAATTTCAATGTACTTTAATCAGAAATCATTTTCCGGGATAATTTCTCTTACCCTTAGCATGTCATGAAGGCAAAAGAACGTAAAACACAAACTCCGTTACATTCCATGACGAACAATTGTGAATACTTCCATGGCGAAAAGGTGATTAATTGCACATTATTTTTAATTACGTGCTCATGATTTGAGAATACGACAAGAGTTCCCCGATTTAAATAGTATGTCCTTAATTGTGGTTTAAAGTGCTGTGTTTCATAAATTACGCGTGTTTTTAATCTATAAAGAATTTGACTCATTTTTTATTGACGGCAATTATCACCTATAACCCTAATTAGGTGTTGTGTGGTATACATCTAGGATGTCCTATACACTAGCAGGAGTGCTGTAAAACAATCACAAGCATTAACTGTCTCTTCCTTGTTTTGTTTTTATTGACAAGGGCGTCATTCTCTTACGTGTGTGTGTGTGTGTGTGTGTGTGTGTGTGAACAATATCAGAGTATTGATTCTTTCCTTTTCCTCTTACAAATAACATATTTATTGGAGGCATGTTTTAGATTACATTTGTGTATGTATACATATATATATATATATTTATATGATATATATATATAAATTAGTTTATAGTTAATTTATATTCTTTAAAAATATTTTATATATATTGATACGAATGACTTTTCTTCATCTTTTTAATGAAAGATGTAGCTTTTGGGAATGGTTTTATTTTTTCATAATCCAAAAAGGAAATTTTGTGAATGAATGCATACCTTGCACATAAGACTCTAATTATCTTGTCTGTAATAATACTAATGTAACACAACAACATGTACATGTGCAAAAACAAAGACATATTAATATATACTAATTATCAACACATACAAATATTAAACTAAAAACGAAACATCACTTATTTATTGTCCACAAAATATCAAATAAATACAAATATTTGATTAAAAAGGGAAACATTGCTTTAAACATATTAGCAATAGTAATACTAGTCATTACTGAAATATAGAAAGAGGGAACATTACTAATACTAAAATGCAATCTGAATCATGCCTCCGATAAAAATGATATTTATAAGAGGAAAAAGTCAAAACTCTGTGCGAGAACAACCCGTCCCGAACTACTAAAACTCTAAAATAACATCAAAATATGAATGGTAGAAAAAATAAACCTCAAAGGTATTCGAGACCAAGTAAAACACGGAACGACAGGCAGACCGCATCTGCGTTGTCATAACATGCAACATAAAGATTTTTTTTAACAAATTGAAATTACAATGTAGAGCAGACTGAGGCTTGTTAAAAGGATCCGGTATTGGCATATAAAGGTAGAGAAATGCTAGATATTGTATCATCATAGCTGTTATGAATGTAGGTTAGTGGTGGTTATTCATTTTTTTACTTGTCTTTATACCACAGATGGCATGCGAGTTATTTTGGCTTTTTGAGGGGTTTTAACGACAATAATGAAATAACATATTCACATTATTACTAACACAGTTACGCCTTATATATTTATTCAAATGATTAACCAATTTTTTTTTTTTTAATTTTTTTTTTTCAACTTTATTTCCTGATTCTGACTTTCTGTGGTTGTGACCGCTTTTAATATGTTGTTTCTTTTGAGTTTCTTGTGCTGATTGGAACCCTGCAACATCAATTCAATCATTTACCATCAAAGAAAGAGCTGTATTGTAGAGCTAGTTCATGATAAATTTATAACTTTCAGAACTGAAAAATCATTACAATTTCAGCCAGTGTTACGTCTTTTAACAACACAGTAATATCAAACAGGACGCTGTATTAGGTAAAGCTTAGTGCGTGATAAATTTACAAATTTAAGGACTAAGGGATCATCATACTTTCAAGTCAAAAGTGCGTCGTTTTTCACGATGTTTTGGTTGTTTTAATTTGTGCAGAACAAATGTCCAGTTGATGACTCAGGGTTGCTTTTATAATTAAGCTTAAATTTGCAACGTAAATGTTTTGCATTAAACAAGGATACCCATTAATTGACACTGATATAGCCAATGCCTAATAATATATGTCTTCCTTGTATTTGCAGTGCAAATGTTATCTAAACTACAAAAACAAATTATGATTAACCATTGTTATTAATACGTAATATATAATCAGAAACAACGAAAGACCGTATAAACATATCATAGAATTTAAGACTCGCAGCACGCAGTCTATTTATAAACACAGGCACCATGTAATATGTATATACATATATATATATATTTATATATGTCTTCTTCATTAATATCATTTCAACCTTAACACAGTTATAAAAATTCCTAAAATTGTAAAACAAAATGGTTAATGCTTATTAAAAAAGCGGTTCAATGGCGATCTATTATAGGTGACTATTCTACTTACTCAATCTAAAAATAACCCATCGTGCGTCTGCTACTCACGGCCGTAGTAACATCACTAGTATTGATCAGAGGATGCTGGTACAGCATCGCGCGCGCGGCATTGATCGCGCTCTGTGACGTCACTGGCTTGTAGGAGTCTGAACTAATTACTACATAAAAGACGTATTGCATCGTTATAAACAAGGCATTGCGTTCACCGTATACGTTTTCCTGAAAAGTGTAAAATGCTAAAAATAGATAAATACGTATCTGGTCGTGGAGTGTCGTGATTCCGCTAGTGGGTGGCACTTCTGCTTTGTTTATATACAAATATCATGGAACATCTCAGTCAGTAGTCTCAGACTCTCAAACCAGGAACCACATAGCTTTATATTTATGCATTCATATATGCTTTTTAACTTTTATATCTACAATCAAAATTGCTTTCATAGTGGACAAAAGGTCATTTTATATGCATGACTATTTATGAGTTTATTTTGATAATCAAATAGTTGGGACGTTTACACGGTGAATTGAAATACGGGTTCATCATGTGTTTTTGTCCAAAACGTACTCTTAATTGCATATGTGTAAAAACTTGGACTTCTCAGGACATAGACACATTGTAACAACAATATTAGAATTGGTGTTCATGAGTGTTAAAAACAAACAGTGTTGAAACTACGAAGCGTTTTGTGAAATGCACTTTTTTTATGAAAATGTGCAGTTTCTAATTCTCTAAGGTTTATACGTTTCCCGTGGAATATTTCAGAATCTAAACACGGTTTGCAAAGCACAATAAGACTTTTGTGTTTGTAAAAGGATTATAATTGAAAGACTCTTTTTAAGTCTACTTTAGAATTGTTAGTTCGTGGATTCTATGTAGAGTATCATATTCAGCATCAGCTTAGTGTTCTTACGTGTGGATTATCAGTCTTCACGTTGCTACATAACAGTTTTCTACAAACTATGGATTATCGTACGTAACCAACACCTACCAATACAAGCAGTGTATTAAACTTAGTATATGAAGTGTTGAATAAAAAAAAAACACTAAAGAACAACAGAAAAATAATTAACTTTAGTTTTGCCAAGGTTTTGACAAAAAAGACTGTGTGCAGCTCTGATACCTATGTAACTATGGACATGTGAATTATCAGTGATTACAAGAGATTATTGCACAAATAACTTTGTGATTGCGTATAACAATTTGCATCTTCATCTAGCATAACGTGGAGTCTGTAATTCAGTGTTTTGATAACATTTAAGGATAAAGCACGTTCATCAACGGATTCATAGCTTGAACTTTAACAAGACATTCTAAGACCGTTCTAAATGTTGGAGGTTCGCGCTTCAGTAAACTTCGTGTATGTTGATGAGGCGTGAGTCCCCTCACAGTAAGTACATAATCTGTTGGACCCTAACACTACTGTCTATCCCCTAACATATTCACCTTCGAGTCCCTTTGTGGCGGTTGTTTGGAGCTTAGTTTCGGGTCTAGAACGAGGTCGTCTCAACCATATAGTTGGTTTGACATAATTTCAAATTCCTGTCTCACTTTGCTAGTTCATTCTGGTGTTGACTTTTTGATAAAGCTATTTTTTGTTTGTCAATAAAACTTGTTTTTCTGTTGATCCTATTTCTTCTTATGTAACACTAAAATGTAACTCAGTTACAAAATAACTTTCGTCTGATGCTTTCAGGGCAGGATGGGGTACAGGAATACAAAAAACCAGAAATGTGGTCAATATTTCCTATTTTCAATGACAAAATTTCCCGCAAAATATATGCACGTGGCAAAAAAAATATGCTTTGCCCCCTACCGTTGTCCCCCAAGCTACGGTCCTGGCTTTACGTATTTCTATCGAGACATGTATAATTCTGTAAACATCTGAACCATAAGTAGTTATAGTGTTTTCAAATGACTTAAGCTATATTAGGCCGTTGCTAATGAGTTTGAACGTATTCTATCTACTACAGCATTATATGCCATTTGCTATTTATACTAGAAATTGTCCATTATCCTTCATCACTGTAAATGAACATCAGTTTCCTTTAACTCGACTTATGGTTGCATACTGTGTACAAACTTAACTACATTCATTTTCATTGTTCCGAATAATCATATTTCTTGTTTTAGACTTTTAGAGACAGATTCTTAAGTTTCCTTTGTTAATCTGTCACATTTTGACTTTAATAATTGAATTTCTTTTCAGCTAGAAATAAGGACTATTCGAAACTGGAAAAAAGTGTTTCGATACTAAGAAAACAACTGCACCTGTTCCACTTTGTATTTCAATAGTGTGCACATTTCTCACCGATGTACATTAATGATTAAATGACATGCATATTAGTTGCATTTGTACCAATCTTTATTTTAATACGATGAACAAATCTCACGACTATACATTTAATATGGTTACACACATCCATTATATAATAATTTCCATTACTTTGATAATCATCGATCATCCTTCCTTTCGTGGCCTCTCTGTATAAATCAATATCACTGACATACTTTTTCGTGAACTCTACTCCCATCTATTGGTTTGCTCTGATTCACGTCCAGTTTGTTTCTGAATGGTTTCTCTGCAATCTTGTTTGCTGTGAATTTAAAACAAGTTTCCATTAAAACGGGATTTCTTCAATTTCAAACAATTTATATACTGATGAATTAAGATAAATATGAAAGCATGGAGTTGGTTCTTTAACGAAAGACCTGTAATATTTACGTCATCGTTGATTTTGGTTAAATGAACGTTTGTCATAATCTTTAAAAAATGAAAATAGATACTATTTACGGAAGTTAATGAACTTACAAACAGCCTAAGAATTGACATATGTAAACATTTCTGTTGTCAAGGAACCTACCTTTGACTCTTGACCTTTTTGGTTTATCTTCCGGTTTAAGTAAAATGTTGAAATATACATTCCAATGCAAAATATTTCAAGTCAGCAGTTGTTTCACGTTTTGTTTGTGTATAGCAATGTGACAATGTTTATGGATATGTGATGGTTTTGCACGAGCGTATACGAAATGTGAAGCGCGACTCTCTTGCGGATAATGCATGGGGTACTGGAAATTCCAACGATTACATGTATCATATTTATGTTTAGAAACAAATATGGACGTGCTGTGTTCTTGTTTCTGTGAAATTACGCTAACTGGGGAATTTCTGTAAGGATTATCTTCAAGGACAGTCCCTAAGTGAGTAGAAATCACCTTGTAAGCGAATCAATGCCTAGCATTAATTTGTACTCAAACCATACTTGCCTAAAACAGTTTTGGGACTTGTGCTTTTTTAAGGATGTCACAGTTTAAACACATAAACATTCTATAAAGTACAGATGCAGCTTAATATACCCTCCAATAAACTAACTGCTTTATATGCATGAATTTATAAATATCATATCTGTCTGCCATATGAGACTAAGAACTAATAAGCAGTATTACAAATTACGATTAATATGTGTACACCATTTGGTTCCCATTGTGCCGGTGTGCATCTTTCAACTTTTTGGGTTGTTTCGATCCATAACTTGGACAAATGCCGATCGTCAGTTGCTTTCTTTTCTGTTTGGGGGTTCTACGCAATTCGAATACACACACCGGCGTCATCCATTACACCGTCAGTTCTAAGGTTTAGTTAATCCCGGACTATTGCAGTCCGAGAATGTCCTCAAATTCGCTTCACCCTAACAACATAGGTTGCCTACCCTAGTTATGATGGCGATAATTTGGGAGATTTCTTGGGAAAACGGAAAGCAATTGAGACGATTGTTTCCATTTTTATGCGAGAGATTTGGATGAATTAACATACATTGACATTTAGATAGCAAAGCTGTCGTCCAAAGACCTAGTTACACTGTGTATACGTACTCCCACTATATATACAACGTTATTATGACATAGCATGCCAATTTAAATCAAACACAGAGCAGCAGCTTTCTTAAGTTCATTATCAGTTAGATGTTTTTGCGTGCGTTTGAATTTGGTGTTCTGCTCTTAAAAGACGGCATTGTCAATAAAGACTTTAGTGTTGATTACAGTTCGTCGTTATTTAGTATTCCAAGTGAAACAGTTGATGATTTATTTCGTTTACAGAAGAAACGATTCTTTTTTTAAAATTTAGTTTGAAATGTTATAACTACAAGAGAGAGGTCTTCTCACACATTTAGTTAATCTGACGTCATTTTAGTGTCCGTCTTACTTTGCTAGTTCATTCTTGTGGTGACTTTTTGATGAGGCTATTGTTTGTTTGTCATAACTTTTGTTCTGTTGATCCTATTTCTTCTTGCTTTATACTACGTATACTCAAACTTCATGTTTTGTGTCACGGCGGGTGACACATGGATAGCATGAAATGCTTACCATATCGCGAGCACCTGGTTTCGCTTCTAGTTTTTTAATAGGATTTCGTGATGTTTCCATTTTTAGTTAATAATGTATATTTGGTTAATTTTTCTGTGTGCGTCCAACGTTTTCTTACGGCTTTAGTTTTTCGAATTACTACTCTAGTCAGATGATTACCGTTACAACAGTGTGTGTCGGGGCCGCGGTGGCCTAGTGGTTAAAGTCGCCGACTTGTAATCATAAGAGCCTTTCACCTCATAGGTTTGATTCCCGCCCGGGGCGGCCTAGTGTGAGAAAGTTGCCAGTGACTTGCCGTAGGTCCGTGGTTTACTCCGGGTACTCCGATTTCCTCCACCAGTAAAACTGGCACGTCCGTAAATGACCTTAGCTGTTGATCGG
>JAUMGZ010000024.1:0-20746 GCA_032359645.1 Pododesmus macrochisma | reverse complement strand
CCTGGAGTTTAATATTTATATGTACTTACCTGAATCACAAAGACTCAAGTTTGTTAAACGCGTATCCATGTGAATAAGATAAAAAGTTATGGGTTTCAGTGTCTGAGTTCAGCGTTTAACACTGCTTTATGATTACAAAATGTTCATATTTTCTACCCCACCGTTGTGACTCATAGGAAGAGCGTTCGCTTCGTGCCGGAGTTAATTAGAATCCAAGGTGTCGGCTAATCCCGGCTGCGTGAAAAAGAGACATAGTCTAGATATGACTTAAACATGAGTTGAAGGGATGTTAAGCCCCAGTAAAACAAACAAAAATAATATTTTCCACTTCTACAAAAATATCCTTAGGTGCATCTTGCACAAGTCAAGCTACGCTATAGCTTTTATAAACTGAAAGGAAGTGGTTCGTTTTTGTTTGCTAGCAAAGAGGCCTAAGGTAAGGGGGATTAGATTTATTCAAATGATGGAGCTTAGTTTGCAAGGTCATCCTTCGGGGGTGAAATTGGGGAAATTTGACAAAAAACAGTAATTACCAAAATGCCTAAAATCAAATTATAGACCAGGTTCAACCAGATGGACGTTCACACCAAAAATGAGCCTCTTGTTGTCATGTATATCTGATTATGAAACTGAGCTTGGGACTCCTTTTAGGGCAATCTGATCAAAGTTAATGTGTATGAAACTGGGACCAAAATTGGAAAGTTAAAAACAAAAACTGGATTTTTTAAGCTGTTAATTTTGCAATGTACACTGTAATCTTAAACAATGACTCTTGTTGGTTTTGTATATTTAGATGATTTCGAAATTCGTTGTTGATTTTGTATTAACGTATTTTGTATCCTCTTCGCCGCCCTTATCGTACTGTGTAATCAGGGAAATGAGAAATTACAAGCTCAACATATTAGGTGCACGTGAATGTCGCTGGACCAGCAATTGAAACTCTAGTGTGAGTACTTAAGATCATAGGGAACCTTTGCTAAGATGTACACAAATATAACTAATGTCCCAGATAGTTTAAAGCAATCAAAGAGTTTTACTAGATTAATTAATTAATAAACTAGGTCAAGATATAAAATTTAAATTTAATTTGGACATATTTACATGTAAGTATCGCTATGGGAGCATTAGGACTTTAACTTTTGATTTGTGTCTTTCGAAACTCCTTTCAGCAATATCTTAATTAAAATGAATGAAGACAAAATGTCATAAGTCTTTTAGATAGGGAAGCAAAGAGGTAGGTTCTTCTTCATGCCAACTACAGATGTTTATGGTGGAGATCAACGACAAGAACAACCAAACAACGACAGCATCTACAACAACAGAAGCAGGAACACTTGGTACAAGAACAGCTATTACACACAGAAGAAAAATGTGAATGAAAGCCGGGCACAGCAACCTCCACAACATAACAAACAGAGAAACATATGAATGAAAGCTGGGCACAGCAACCACCAAAAGACAAAAACAACGAGGAAACATATGCTGATGAAAACATGGTTTAAATAGACAACAAAAAGATGTTCCATATAATGAAAAAAAAAACTTTAGGTGTAACAGTTCTTTAGACGACCCCCCCACACACATATGTGCTAACAAAACTAATGAAAGGTGATATGTTTGTTCATTGTTTACAAATAACTAATCAGCATTAAATAAGATGGCTCTGATTTCAAATACATACACAAATACATTATATGAACGGGGAACCATTTAGTCATTAAAGACGACCATACAATTTCTTTAATCTGCAATGAAATCGATATATAATGTACACGTGTAAGACGTGAAAAGTTCTTTTTCCTTTGATTTAGTGTAATCATCTGAATTTTGGGGACATTTTGTTAATTGATCCATGAAAAGATATAACCGCTCAATATATATATTTTTTAAGGATTTCCCCCCTTGGAGCACGTTAAAAAGAACTCAGTATTTGGGTTCAGTACTAGAGAGTAACCAGATATGATGACAACAACCATATGTATCCTTATCAGTATCAATAAAATAAATAGTGAATGGAGCTCATTAAGTTATAAGTATCTAAATCTAGAATCATTGACGGTGTCGTACAAAGGTGTTCCATCAATATAACAACATAACTGCTGACCACCTTTATACAAGGACTTAATCTATAAATTGAGAAGGATCACACAGTTTATTTCTTTTGGTTTAGGTTAATCACCCGTCTTTCATGGATGTTACATTTAACCATGAGAAGATATAGCCACTTCACCTACATGTACTTATAGATACAGGATAAATTGTCTACCCTTGTAGAACAAGGGTTATCGCTCATTTAGAACTCGGTGATTTGGCACAATGCTTTGTCATTTTCAATAAATGATGACACATTTATATGTTCTCTTATCAGTCTTATTAGAATCAATGGTAATGCATTAATGGTATTGTTTATTGTGATGTCAATCTATTTACTTGTTATTCATGTGCTGAATTTTTTGAAGCGGTTATTGTTGGTTTTTCAATGTATCTCGTTCTGTTGATTCAACTCATCTTGTTTAAATCGAAAGCCACTTTGCAATGAACTAAGCTAAACTGTCAGCATGCATCTCGATTCCTAATTTAAAAAATATACAATTTGTATCCAAAGCACATAGCTGGAGTCCCACCCCGAGATCGGACTAAAAACCGTAGAGGTCTATTTTCTTAAGGTGTATTTCCCTCATTTTATAACAGTACTACAAACTTCATATTTCATTTTACCGAGTCTTTTCCATTACAGTTCCTTGAACGCGTTACTTTCCAGATTGAAAAAATACGACAAAACATGTGTTTTTAATGAGAGTGCTTAACTGATAGACATTTCGGCTTCTATACCCCCCTTTCTGAATTTTAAGTCCGTCCGTCCGTCCGTCTGCCTGTCTGTCTTTGATTATATAATATAACATAGTTTAATAAAATATGTAGAATGCGGTCATGGGTTTGTGTTCTCCTTATCGCACTATCTTTACCGCTCTGCTTTCATGATTAAGGCAATTCTCAGATTTCCATCAACAGACATTTCTTACATAACTAAAGATTCATGACAATTTTACCTCATGTTCTAGGGACACAAATTATTTCCCTTTACTGACCGACTGGTGTTCTCTCCTTTGATATGCCGCTCTACTCTCTGCTACAGACAGCGGATAACGGAGTGAGAACCTGGCGGAAAGATTATAACAAAGGGAGAGAACCAGTCTTGTAAAGGTTAGAAACGGTGCTGTCAATCAACAAACATGCGATCACAATGCATCACACAGCTAGGAGATTTGCCTCTGCCACTGAGGTGAAAAAGCGACATACTTTTTAGAGAAATTATTTTTTGATTTTTTGAGAAAAATAATTTCAAAGTATATTTTTTATATGTTTTGGTCAGTATTATTTATTTGTCTCCTTTATGTTACTTTATATTATAACAAAAAGATAAATAATTGAATGTGTAACAACTACCTCGCACAATTTGACAACTTTTTGTTGAAAATTGTGGTTTTTTTTTATATCATTTAATATAAAATATAATGAAATTGTCTTAATTATTACTTTTTTTGACTAACGAGACGATGACAATTTAATTTGTTTCCAGAAATATATTTGTTTATTATTTTAGAACATGCAGGAAAATGTCCAAAAACTTTCTTCCAGCGGTTTTTCGACCCGTGTATTGCCTTAAGCTGCTGCTCCTTTTCCTTTCCTATCCTGTTAATGGTTTATCTCCTTTGCTCTTTCGACATTATAGAAGTGACTTGTTCTTATGGTGATATATGCTTCTTTTTAACAGTGGAAAGGTTTTTTCATACTCAAGAATGACACAGAGGCATCGCGGCGGGTGACTCATGTGTAGCAGGAAACACTTACCACATTGCGACCACCTATTTTCGCTTCTAGTTCGTGATGTTAAATATTTTAGTTAATAAATGTATATTTGATTATTTTTTCTGTGTGCGTCCTTTTATATTCCAATGTCCATGGACTTTCAGCTTTTGAATATCGTCTTAGTTTTTCGTATTTACTTCTCTCACAAGAATAAGGTAGTTATCTTATTGAAAATATCAATTGTTTCTGATAAAACATTAATTATCTTGTTGAGCTTAAACCTAAATCTTGATGTTAATAAAAGTGTATTAGCTTACATTGCAAGTCACAATCGAAGAGACAAATATTAAAATCAACCAACACCAGAATCTTTAAATTCAGATATGCAATACTGTTTTGCAGTATGGTTACTTCGGGTTGTGTTACTTGTCATGCAATTCATGATGAAAGTATTTTCAGGAAAATATTAATGTGAAAACAGTCATGCTCTACTAGGGTATAAGTAGCAGAATTATAATCATCTTTCAAATTAAACAAATGCAACCAATGAGAGTGATTTGTTACGTTTTAATTTTTTTATGTAACAATTACAAAAGTGTGTTTCACACTTATATACATGGCGCGGGTTTTATGATGTAAGGTTTTTGCTAAGATTCGAAAAGCTATTATCGACAAGTCTAATCATTGTAATTGATCAAAAATATAATTCTATCTAACAAGACATTCGCTTCTCACTAGTTACTCAGTGATCTGGCTAGAACTTATTTTCTCGGTAAGGTCTTCAAAGGCATATACGCTGAGGATATGACCCAGACAAAGATTCGACTGTAGTTCGGAGAGAACACTCAACTGGTGGTCTCGGGTATAATGATTTTTAACCCACCCCTACCACGGTTTTTGTTAGCTACTAGGGTTGTTCGACATCGTAGTTTCGCTCGGATATTTTTATGAAAAAGTTGTTCAATAAATCGACTGTTCTATAATTCATGAATTAATTCACTCTGCTCTTTTAATAAATATTCAATAAAATTCAGCCACGATGTCATTTAATTGTTGTTTAGAAATACTATATAAAATTAAGATATGTTCTGGGATGGGCTTGTAAAAGATTCAATCCTTATACACGTATAATCTGTTTTAAACTTTTGTCTTTGTTGACTCGGTCTTGTTCTTTGTCTGTTTTCATCCTGTTGGACATATGCGTTTTGCTATGCAGTTTATACTGTTCTTGTCACTAGTGCACCTGTTTAACTAAGACTTGGTTTGAATATCCCCATCCATCCTATCTTACTAACCATGGCAGTCATTCACTCAGGTTTGTTATTCATGTTTAAATTCTTAACGCGGTTTTTGTTTGTGCACTTGTTGATTGGTCATGAATAATGATACACAGAAAGATTAGTTATAATTTTGGTTTTAAATACTTGTGGTTTGGGTCTTCGGTAGTTGAGTTGGAAGGTACAATTGACCGGTTAATCATATTATACTACTCTTTGTTGTGGTGGTAGCTGGTCTCGAATATTTTTGTGGCGTGGTTTTATGCTATTATTATTACAATACGATATACATTGGCGTTTTCCAACAATCCCGCTGCTTCCTAAATATATACATAAACAAAACGTGATACTCTTCAACCAAGAGATCAGAGATATCATATATTGCATGTGTGCTTACATAATTTCAAACAATTATTATCCCAGCGTTGTATACATGTAACGGATATTAAAGATATTCACATTACATGGTATAATACATTATAATCAATTTTGCTAATTAGAATTGAATAACATTGTTTTGATAAATAATACCTACACGGACGATTATTCCAAATAGAGGACCAGTCATTTCAACAATCGCAGACAAATTGATGCGTTATTTGAAGATTAATGACTTAATAACTTCATTTTCTTTTGTTGAGGACGATCCCCTGTCGTTTGAACAGCTATTAAAGAAACTTGCATTATGTCCTGTAATGAACGACATCAATTTAAGAATAATTAACTCGTTAAATAATCCATAAGAAGATAACATCATTTTACTGATTAAATCTATTTCCTCTTTGAACACATTTTCCTACTAGCGAGTAATTTTATAATCTAAGACAATTTTAGACATATAACATAGCATGATAGAATTTTGTTTCTTTCTATGAGCAGTTTTATCACGATGGATGACGATGCACTAAACTATCTTTTTATTCCTTTTTTTACCGAGATATATATTTTAAACCGCAATTCTATAGAGCGTTAGTTATCACATAATTTTACTTAATTTGATATTTAATTTCACTGACTTCACCCAGTTCTTCATTAGCAAAATAACTTGAGTGATAAAAGCAATCAATACATTTAATTACTTCCCCTATCAAATTCTATTTAACTGTTCCATGTACGTATTTGTCGTTATATGCTGCTTTACTTTAAAGTCTTGATAGTGTATATGTGTGTTCGTTGCACGAAGTATGTTTTTAAGAGCGGATGGTACACATTGTTTGTGATCAAGCATCTTATCCCCTCCTTAACTTAAGGTTTGCCACCTTTTTATGTGATATGTACTTTTTGTGACTATACTAATTAATGTGAAACAGTCAAAACATCGTTAGTATTATCAAAATGGTGCTTCGTACTTTGCTTTATCAACGTTATTATAAATATACTCATTTTTATATATTCCAACCAGTTACTCTGTGAACTGTTGTTTTTTGCTTTTTTAATTTCATTTGTATATTACCAGTGTTAAAAATCGCCCCGTCAATCAAGCGTTTATATTCCCCTTGGAGTTCTTTGTTTTGTTTTTATCTATGTTTATTCTAAATTGATCTCCTCTAACAAATGTATGTGCCTATTGATGGCTGTTGATTTTTAGCTACATGTAGGTGAGGACTCTTGGATTAGGTCCTCGTTCATGTACACAGAGAATTGGTTATATGTCTTTTTTAGAACTCATATTTATTGGGGGAAGTTTTAAGTGTTCCTTTTTGGTCATTATTACGCACCAATTTTGAGCTTATCGTTTCGGTGTAGAATAAACCTGTCGACGAACTTCACGCACTGGAATATTGGATTTGACAAATCGTAAGAGGCCAAAGGACCACGCAAAGTTTCAATGTTTTACTCGTTTAAATTTGTATTGACATTTGAAGTGGGTGCTGAGTTAGTGAGATGATTTACAGCGCCATTAAGTGTATTTATTAAATTTTTTAATTAATGTCTATACTTAAGACTTCAAGTCTATTGCAGGCAATGGCATGTTGAGGCCTCAATAACCGCCCGTAGTCGTGCTGGGTGACCGTCCTTAGACGGGCCGCATGGATTATTAGCCTTGAGCATTGTTGTGATGTCTATTTAATTCCAGCGGGAAATATCACGATGTATATGATGTATAAAAGCCACACCCCAACAATAAAACAAAATTTTCTTGCCAAAATCTTGAAGGTGCGCGTAGTCATAACAGGAATTTACACACGTATACCCTAAACTGCCAGCAGTATTAAAGAACTGAAAAGGGGGAGGGGAAAGGGGACCGTAGAAGAGTTAACACTCACCCAGTTAAGTGGCAGGGCAAGAAACTAAAATGGTTTAAGTAATTGATATACCAGCAGTGAGCTCAGAAATAATGCACAACGCGGAGTCTATCTAACAAGAAGAAGTAACTTGGTTTCCCATGCCCCAAGTTAGTACACATGCAAACAGTAATTAAGCCTTAGGCCTCCTAGTTTTATTGTTTGTGTTGTAGAGTGCTACATATGTAGATGATGGTATGTACTGGATATTTTTCAAACACAAACAATTGTATTTTACTTTCTTCAGATACATGTATTAATTAATCCAAAAAAATTGTCACATTTGACAAATCTGTTATCTTATGAATGTCATATCCGATATTCTTATATGTTTACTATGCGACAACACCAGAATATTCATAATGTTGTCTGTCAAAACTTTTTGATCTATATTTACTCAGCAATTGACTATTACAATTGACGGTTTCATTTTTTTTTTTTACATTGTATATTGTGGTAACGTTTTGTTTCATTTCAATAAAGACAATTGTTGGTCGTATTAAGCGGGTGTGATGGTTAAATGAAATGTTGTACTCACTTTAAACTTTATACTAATTCGTGGTCAAACTGACATTGAAAGTTTGTATCGTGGAGACTATTTGTTATATATGTGTGTTTGCGAAGACGGATAAAGAATACACATGAAATTTCAGCCGTGCGTAACTTAAAACAAATCTGTCCAACTCATACGAACAATAAACATTAAAAATCTTAAATTGTAAATATTTCGACATGAACCATCAGAAACGGAAAATAAAAAAATAAAACCTATGTGGAATAAATGTATTTGACAAAATCAACAAAAATTGACACTTACACTTTGATTTAGACTCCTTTATGGTACGATTGAACACACAAAAACGGTTCATTCTGGTACATATGGAAGTTGAGGTCAATTTCAACCCAAAGAAGCAAATCACATGGGTGAAGTTGAGAACTGTGAAACTACAACCTTGTCTTTGCATCGTGTGTTCGCTCCTTTGCGTCTAGGCCAAAGGAGAGAAAATAGGACGGAAAGGGAATCGCAAACGAGTTTTCGCTCTTCTGCCATCATATCAGTCCACAGTTATAGTTCTATATAATTCTTGCTGTCAGTTATTGTAACAAATAATGGTAGTCAATTGTTATTACCATACTGCATGGTGTATGACGTCAATCTTGATTTATTGAGTTGTTATGAAGATTTTCGCAATGATTCTCTCTTATTAACCATTTGTCGATGAAATATATATTAATTCCCTGTGGCATCGCAATTTAATTGTTTACCCAGATCATATAAAGTTTAAGTATTATAAAAGCAAATATAAATCTATTTCTAATAAGTTTGTAGTTAAAGATAAATAGCCTAAAACCAGTAGATTGGAAAAAACACAAGAACAGCACTGGCATATAATTTATGGGCAGACATTTTTACAATGTGAAGGCATAAAGTTTTCGTTAGATAATGGAATAGTCATGGTATCATCCTTAAACACAAGAAAACTGCTATTGTAATTTCTTAAAGACATATGAAGCACGGTTTTCGTGTCAAAATTAAACTGTGCGTTTGTTACATAATTTATTTATTATCCGTCAATAAAACACGGAAAACAAGGTTTAAGTGTCCGTATTTAAGTTTCGCGTCTTTCTGCTTTTTTTTATCGGTACGACAAAAAAATCGATTCAAAACCCGCCCATATTCATACAAATCCGGTTTGACCCGAAGAATGAGCAGGCGCATTGAAGACAGCATATCGTCAGGTAAACATATTGCAATGGCATATTCTACGCATTTATTTACATTCAGAACTACCTGTAATTGATACTCTACTTCTTTTTATAGAACTTCTATTAATAACTGTTGCTAAAACTTTCTAATTGAAGAAAACAATCACAAGATACACCTGTATTGCATGTGATTTAGATTGTTTTTGTAAATGTATGTCTGTACTTCGGACTTCTAGTCTCATGCGGGAAGTGGGAAGGTTAAGGCCTCATTGACCGGTTTAACCACACCGCCTGGTTTCGTGCCGGGTGACCGTCCTAAGTCGGTCCGCGTGGTATACAAATCTTGATGATGTTGTGATGTTGATTTAATAAATTACATTACGGTGCTTCATGGTTTGACGCAGTTATTGTTTGTTTGTCAATGTCCCTCGTTCTGTTGATCCTATTCAAACTGTTTTGTAGAATTGTTTAACATAATTATCACAAATCAATACGTGTCCAATAAGTAATTCACAAATACAAATCTCAAAATGTCCTAATGCATTTAAACTTTCTATTTAGAGGCCTAACTTAAGGTTGTTTGACTTCAAAATGTACACGTGACCACCCTTGGTGGGTAATTGTGAGTTTTGCATGTGTCAAAGTTACGCTCTATGTATAACTATTGAGCTCGATGCTAACAGACGACCAACAACAATCGACTATGTTTTGTTTATTAAGATAATAAGAAAATCGGAAACGGCGCGAAAGTACGTTTTAACATCATACATATGTATCTATTGAATTACAGCAAGTCTGCATTTTTTGAGAAACCAAACTTGTAGAACCTATGTCTTAAAAAAACAAGGTTTCGGTTACTAGTTGATCGAATTTTGTTGAACAAAGCGGATGTAAGATTCTCGTTTTGAATTCTAAGTTTGGTACCATAATCAAACAGTTAATAGTAAAATAACGGCACCAAAGAGTAAGCAAACGGATCAGAAAAGTGAGAGGACAGTTTTAGTCTTTATAGGTAAACCTGTAAAGCCGAACGTACATGTATAAGGACGATTTCAATCAAACTAACAAACAAAGGTAATTATGTACCATTTATGTTTTAAGAGATGAACCCATTTTCAGTAAATTGAAATGTAAATTAATAGAATGTAAAAACTGAATCGATCGATTCAAATGAACAAGTAAGAATTGTCAAGATAACAGTTTGAATAGGGTGCTGCTGACAGACTTCTATAACAACTATTCAAAACACTTGCTATGGGTGTATACTAGGGTAAACTGTTTTGAGAACGCATACAATAACATTAAACACTTTTATTGGTAAATACATATTCATTTTGAATAAAAAAGTTCATTACTTGCACCGACTATAAAGTTTTGACAGTTACTAAAATTAAGATAATAGTTATGCGAGTACTTACGTAATGTTATGCCCTGCCAAAAGTCCTTCTGAAAAAGCCTTTTCAATGGCCATCGTTGAAGCCGCAGCATTATTTGTCCACCCTAATCGCGGATGGGTATAAGGACTTAGCAGTCCAAGACGAAACTCGTTGCTCAGTATATGGTCAGTGAAGACAAACATTAATAAGAAAATAGTCCTGAAAGTTTTCAAAATGTCTACCATTTTACGCAGAAAAAACATTGTATCATGAGCTAAATCAATCACAATCGACGTACGAGTAATTATTTGCACGGCTTGTTTGAAAACTTCAGACCCGCTTATCGGTCTTAGACCACGTTTCTTAATGGAATAACGATTATTGATCAATTACGGTATTTTTATTGTAATATTCTGCATCAGATACGATGGTGAATAACTCATTATCTCTTCTTATATTCGTATCATCAGTTGCCGTAGGTGAAAGCTTACTGTTCGTTTATAATCCGTGCAAGTTAACAAAGCAAAATCAATGCGATATAATCCGTCCAATGGCAATGCTAATCTAGTTTTCCTTATTATTAATAAATGTGCTATAATTGAACACATGAGATTCTGAAAACCTACTGAGAACAGAATGAGATGCGTGCCTTGAAATCTATGAAAATCGTGAATGCCGTTTCCTTTGATTCCGTAAGTGATACTTCTAATTACTGCCTATCATTGCTAAGATTGTATAGATATTGTTGTACAGGTATAAGATGTAATACAAACCATTAAGACTTTTCTTAAAGGTACATGTAGACATTTTTTCCCGAGGAGGTTGATACAACGTTGTCATCTCTGCTTTTTATTTCTCATATATTTGATTACAACTAACTGGCGGTGTAGCCTAATAGGTAAACTTACTTTGCTTGTCATTATAAACAAAGAACTTTGTATTCATAAAATCAATCCATAAACTGCCATACTAATGCAAATATTTGTAGCTTGAAAAATATATTGTTCAAATATTCTTCAGAAAAAAATTGTTTGTCAAGCCAAAGAGATTATTTTAAAAAGACAAGAGAGAAATACTAAACATTATAAAATTTTGTATCAAAATAACGTGTGTGTATCTTTTAAGCCAATACAGCAAGTTGATACATGCACATGCATTCCCCTTATGTGTAAACAGTGGAACTTTATCAATATTATATATTTATACTTAATGAATCTTCGTTTAAATGCACAAACAGTTGATATGTATAATAATGGATTGCTAAGACTATTGCAACTGTTACGGTAATACGTGTAACACTTAACTATTTAGCTGATTCATACCATTGCTTTTTAATGATGAAAAGAATAATGATTTATATCTTGTTCTCGTATATATGTCAGTATGTTCTATATTCAAACATATAAATGTAAAAACATAAACACCACGGGGAAGTAGTAAATACGAAAAACCATGACGATACTATAGAGCCGTAAATTCATGGACATGGGCAAACAAAAGGAAAACGTGGAACGCACACGGAAAAAAGAACCAAATGTACGTTTATTAACTAAGAAAAGAAACATCACGAACTTCTATTAAAAAATAGAAGCGAAACCAGGTGCTGGCGATATGGTAAGCGTTTCCTGCTACACATGTGTCACCCGCCGCGAAACTTATGTGTCATTCCGGTGTATGGCAACCTTTTCCACGGTTAAAAAACGGGGAACCTTTTTTGCATGCACATCCTCATTATTATTATGAAACATTAGAAGCGACGAGGAAACATCGTCAAAGCAAAACATAATCGTCTTGTCATACTATTACCAAGCAAACCATACAATTCACCCCAAAAGTGACTAAAACTAAACATGTTGTTCTTTGGGAACACCTTCAAATTGACAATTATAATTCAAATTTAAAAGGTCTAGCGCTTATAGGTCTGAGAAACTGGTCTAAACGAGAATAATTGCGCTATTTAAGAAAATCCACCAACATTTTACATATTCTCCCTTAAAATAACAAAGTTGCCGACATATGTAAAAACAATCCTGTCCGATATGTTGAAGTTTTTATCATAATTAGGTGATATGCAAAATCTGAAATACACTTGACTATCGGTTAGATGCTAGAAATATTTCTAAAAAATTAACTAAGATTTAACGTTTTTGGCAAAAAAGCAACAAAAAATTCGAAATAATTTTTCTTTACTTGGTGTAGGCCTGCAGAATGATTACTTGCATATATTTCAAATTTTAAAGGTCTAGCACGTATTGTTCCCGAGAATCGGTCCTATCTTTTGGTTTTTTGTCGCTATATCGGTGAAATA
Organism: Pododesmus macrochisma; assembly: GCA_032359645.1. Taxonomy (NCBI): domain Eukaryota; kingdom Metazoa; phylum Mollusca; class Bivalvia; order Pectinida; family Anomiidae; genus Pododesmus; species Pododesmus macrochisma. The sequence continues at coordinate 7,983 of JAUMGZ010000024.1, read as the reverse complement.
TTCTGGACGTGACGTTAAACCCTAATATAATAATAATAATAACCTTAACGAAAAAGTGGACGCCTCCGCCGACCCAGTGATCACTGGCACTAGCTCTTCTGTTCGTCGAACTATATCAGTGACCAACTACATGTAAACGACAGAATATCTGTAAATATATCTTGTTAAATTATCTAAACAAGTGTATAAACAATATTAAGAAATGTAAATAAATTTTTATAAAGTATAGTGAGCAGTTAACAGTGGTGTCGTTTTCTTTTTTTATAAGCTTACTTATATTCTTTTATTTAGTCATTGTACACACTTTACAGCATGTTATTTTCAATAGTGTGTGTTTATTAAATATAAAAAACGCTAATTCATTAACAATGCTATTTGAATTACCTATTATGCTAGTGTTTAATCTCTATTACCATTTTTAGTTAGTCAGTTAAACAGCTATGTCCTTAGATTAGCCCTACATTATATACAGGATTACCAGACAATGCTACTGATAAAATCGTGTTTCGTTTTCTATAAATAATTGACGTCATAAAGATAGAATATTGTATTTGGCAGCACACCTCCATTGAGTAAGAGAGTTAATTACGTGTAATGCCAATGCCAATGTCCATATTTGACCTTAGAGTGATAATAGTATCGACGAGATATTATGCTAAATATGTGATGTATATTTTCTTTGACCAACATGAAGCTTTCAGCTATCATTCACCTCAAATTGTGCTAGTATGACATTGTGATCACGTCATCGTTTTAGTTTTCTACTCGTTTTTTTTCATCCTGTTGATATAACGTGGAATTTGTTGTTCTTAGAGTATACATACTTTTGAATAAACTTCCTTTTGAAAATTTATTGTAAATCATAACTATGCATGTGGTTTAGCTTTTGAAAAGGAAACTTTTCTAGTTTATACACTGCCCTGGCATATAATGTCGCACAACATTGTGCTATAGGTATGTTATCTTTATCTTTCTGTTATTTTAAAATCTATTATAACTGTTCTTTCCTTATCCTTAACTTCTCTTTCTGTGTGTTTGACTCTTCTTTGCCTTCTCTCTACTATGTACATATTGTACCATTTGCAACTTGTAGATATCAGCAACCATTCAGTATTTATTTTATTTTGTATCTATAAATATCTAAACATAAGAACCTACGTAACCTATTAAAATACACAAACTAGTTTTAATATGTATTACCTACCTAAGGCAATCCATGTGAATAATTTATTTCAAAGGGTATTTTTCCGTCAGAGACGGTATGATTTACATCTTCACCTAGTTCCGTTTTAGTCGTGTTCACGCTAGAAACGTACCGAAGTTCAGAAGAAACAATAATTTTGATTGGCAGAAAAGCTCCAAAAAAGGCCAAGTAAATTTAATCGACTACATATAATATATAACGTTACTATACGAAGATTCGGTCTTAATGGAATTAGTTAACCAACTGTAATAATTTGATATGGTAATAGAATTTAATAATTGATATTAGATACTGTGTGTTAACTTTGCGAAGTGGTTTAAAGGCCCCTGTATGAAGGAACTATCACAAAAATATAAATGAACTCAAATACCGAAACAACAAAATAAATTTGTTTTCCCTCGGATAATATAAGCCTCTTCTCTCTTTGTGTCACCATATTACTCCGCGACAAAGCGTCGATAATATAATTTATGAGTGAGATTCTCGGGAATTACAAGTTATCGGGCATAGTGCATCATATAACTATTTCATCATATATAGAACGATTTTGTAAGAGTCCTTTGAGATAAATAGTCAATTACAAATACTGAATAAGTCATGTTTGAAGAACTATCGTTCGGCTGTCTCTGATCCATTGAAGGCATACGTACAATATATACTGCTGTGCGAATTGTAATCAACAGTAGCGTGTTGAAAATTGTAAACTTAATCCGTGATATTGTTGTTTTACATTGGCTGAAGAGAGTAACTTTGACACTTGAATAAACTAAAAGTCCAAAACTTACTTTTAGGTTGGTCAGATATATATTTTGAAGTCATATAACCTTACTGTTACCGTGCGTGACTCTCAATATAAAACTAAGATGGACAAGCATGAGGACATGGTGACGGTCAACACCGGGGATCCAAAGGGTTTTTAATTCGTTACTAATTTATTAAACCTATATCGGTATATTAAAACAATGTTGAACAATCCTACGAATAACATTCCAAATCACACGAATTGCCAACGTATCATCTGTTTTCATTTTTTCAAAAAGTGAATTTTAGAAGCGGTCATAATCATTAATTAAAATTTTAATTACAACTAATTTACGTGTTAAACGCTTATATCAATATTTAATTACAATGGATTTACTGCGATTACATTTCTTGCATTTTTGAACGTATTTTGCTATTTCAAAAATCTTCTAATAATAAACAAGAAGATCTAGAGCTTCGTGTTTTTATATGTAATAACCTTGGGGTATGGCAACGTATGTTTCTTCAAGATGTGATCCTAGGGTCAAACATAGATTGCACAGGGGTATAGGGGTAACAGTTTAACACTACCGCTTTATAGCACATCATTATGTAAACTTTCCACATTTGTGGCTTCTTTACCGAAACCACTGGACCAATTTCAACCAAAGTAGGTAACATAAGTTGAGGGGTATAATATTCCATCAAATATTAGGTCTCCGTCTTCAGTTGGCAAAACTATATGAGGCAAAAATAAGGAATGTTTTACAAAATTCCAATACCAAAAAGATTTATTATTAACTTAGAAGTTCTAATATCTAATGCTTACATAAACGGTGTATATGCAGTAACCTCAGTGCACAGAGAACAAAGTTTATTCGAGGCACGAAATTGAGTTAAAAAAAATAGGTTACGCATTTTGGGGTCAAAGTTTAATACTACAAGAAGTCCCCCTCTGCACTATAACAGGACCAATTTTTACTTAAGTTGGTACATGAAGCAGGCATACTTCAAAGAAGGGAATGCAGGTTTATTCAAATGGTGGGTCTCAATTAATTCCCACGGGAGCTACTAAAGGATCGTAAAAAGGGAAAATGTTGACAAAATTTCTAAAATCTTCTAATAAGGTAAACAAATGCCAGTTGAAAATATAGAGTCATTTTAACCAGATGGACGTTAACGCCCAATGAAATTATTATGGCTTTTATGTTGCATGACTAGTATTATAATTTGTAACATATGTCGCAATATAGCTTACAATACACAACCTTAGTTGGAACCAACCTTAGGTGAAGACGATTCAGATGAAAATCAGATAATAGGAAGCCATATTTTAAACTGGTAACAATAGGGAACCAAGTTCAAAGACAGCTTCAAAATGAAATCCTAAGGTCCAAAATAAATAACGCACTTTGAGGTTAAAATTCAGCAATAACATTTCACATTATAAACCATACCAGAGGACTATTTCAAACACACTTTAGAGGCATCTGTGGGTTGTTTGCATTCTTCTAGGGGGTTATACTAAGGTACAAAAAGGGCAAATTTAACAAAATGTCACAAATCCTACGGCTTTTATTTATATCAAGGCTAGTATAGTTATAAACTGCAAAATCTACTCTTAAGGCAGAGTTCAGAAAAAATTATTTTAACAGCTCCAATTTGTTTCTTAAATAACCCTCTACAGACATCTCTAACGACCATCATTTGAAAAGATATTATTGTAGGATGGTTTATCTTTGTCCCGATTGTGGTCTTTCTTCTTGTTTGATTAACGACTTCTTTACCTTATGTTGACCGCACATATACCTCAATTGTTGACGACGCAATTTTAATAGTATGATTGAGTTGATGTTAGGATAAGATTACCCCACCTAATACCTCATTTGGTTCCCTTATCTTTGTTTACTTAGCTTTTATCTACTATTCTAAACTCGTTTTCGCTTCATCGTCCGTTGATATCGGTTGATTCGTAACTAGACCTGGAATCGTAAACGATGTCTTCTCACGAAGATAACTGATTTTATTTCTTGCTTTATAGTTGGCTGGTTAAGTTTATTGGTGGCCGGTTAAGTTTATAGGTGGCCGATTAAGTTTATATTAGGTGGTTTTTCTCCTTTGTTTTTTCGTCACCATAACACTGACATATTCTTATGATGACCCATGCTTCTTTTTTAACCATTGGAAAGGGTTGTCATACACAGGAATGATACGGAGACTTCGCGGCGGGTGACACATGTGTAGAAGGAAACGCTTACCATATCGCGAGCACCTGGTTTCGCTTAAAGTTTTTCCCTCCCCCCCTAAACATAAACAGTCGCATTTGGCTGGTTAGTTCTTGTGGTGACTTTTTGATGAAGCTATTGCTTGTTTGTCAATAGCGTTTGTTCTGTTGATCCTATTTCTTCTTGGTTTTTTTTATACATAATTAGGAAGACAAAATCCTGAGACGTTAGAATCTTGGAGACGTCTCTCTGGAAGGGATAAATCCTAACATAAGCAGAACCTTCAGAGCCGATCTGGTGTTCTCTCATACCACCTTCGTGTTGATATCAAGCATGCTAGAGTCGTCGAAGTAAATGTAAACATCTACCCCGAGAGAGTAAAGATACCCAACAACTACCTCAAGCAGTTTGGTAAATACTAGGGGAGCTGTTGTGAAACCAAGGACGTGTCCCGAAACTGGTTAACCTTCTGATATTAACCGTAGAAACTTCCTTACAATTTTCCTGAAGAGGACGTGGAAATAGGCATCCTTCAGATCAGGTTGTCGATAATTGGCCCCAGGCACCTGAACGCTTCTCGACCAGAAATATTCTGGAGATAAAGCATGGAGTCCTTGGAAGCTCCTCCACGGCCCACTGGAGGAGCAAGGTCCTGATCTATACTTCCAGAGCCCTTTCCTTCTCTGGCAGTGCCGGTAGAGGAAAGCACATTAGCTCTAAATCCGAAGGAGGGAAACTTTTGAGAGGGATGTCCAAGCCCTCCAAAACCACTGATAAAGCCCAACTATCCTCTATAATCTTCCTTCCCTGAGGAAGAAACTGAGAAAAACTCCCTCCGACCGGAAGATCTGGTCTGGGAAAACCTAGACTTCCCTAGGGGTCTAAGCAAGCGTCTTCCGTGACGATTGAGAACAGGGCGAGTGGAGACGGGGACAAAGGTGAGTCATGAACTCTTCTTAGAAGCCCTAGCAAAAGAAAACTTGCCTTGGCCCCTACCACAACCACGCCCTCCACCACTGAAAAAACTGCTATCTCCACGCTTGGAGACGTTAAGCGCCTAGCAACAGGCTGCTTTTTGAGTCATAGTCACACCAACAGTGTGGCTTTGTGTGGCAACTGCTATTCAAACAGACCAGCAGCAGCAGCAAACATAGCTGAGGAGAAAAAAATCAGCATAAGACAAGAAATGAATATCGAGTCTCCAAGCGAGAATGTTCCTTGAACCCAAAGATTACCTGGTCGGATACCTTACCTGGTCAACTGTCCAACTCCCACTCTAAACGAGATAGAAGTGACGAAACCTGCGCCGAATGAATGGCGTAGTTAAAGGCTTTTTAGACCGTCAACATCCGTCTCACACAGGTATAACCGGTCAAAGCCTGACTCATTGTTCTTACTCTCTCTAAGAGAGATTGAACATGGGCTAAGTTAGAAGTGACCATAGAACTCTCTGGGTACAAGAGGTCAACCACTTGGGAGAAAGCATCTGTAAAAATAAAAGCGCTAAATGCCGATGTTCTCTCAGGATGGATAGCGCCAGGAGGTGGTGGGCACACCTCATCTTCCAAAAGACATGCAACCTCGGCTTGAAGAGCACGATACGAGTCTAATGAAGGACTGCTGGTCCTGTCCATCTGGTTCATTAGAACCATCAGGGACCCGTACGTGCTCGGAATCAAATTCTGAAAAGTCCTCAACGATGGACAAAACATCTGGTCTGTCCTTCCCTCTCCTCATCCTCCATAGGCTCAGGCTCCAAAGAAGCTGGCTCACATGGAGTGACTGTAACAGTTAAGGCCGGAGCCGAAACTGTAAACGGTACCAGAGGTCTCTTCTTGTCTCAAAAAAGACCGAAGACCGGTCGCTCCCTACCCCACAAGTGGGTAAGGAACGGGAAACCTGAGGAAGCTGAGCAGCTGAGCCTGCAGCAGCGGCAGGGTCAGGATGGGGCGACTAGACCTAACCGTACCAGTACAACGTACCCCTCAAAGGGTCATGATGGACCGGAGGACCAATACAAAACCTGACTGATGGAGAGTGGAGCCGGGGGTATGCCGGATAACAACCATGAGGAAACCCATATGGTGTGGGTTGAGGTCCAAAAACCTGGTGAGAATGACCCCAGAACTGGAACTGACCACTGGGATTAGCATCGGAACTGTGACTGGGCTGGTAACCTAAGCAATCAGCTGACAGGTAACCACCATCCCGCTAGGAGCAAACGTGGCGGATATGGAAAACCATGATTGCCAGGAACATGCTAAAATTCGACCCCCTGAGCAGGAAGGGGGAATGGGAATAAGTTGGTTGAGAACAACCGACACCCTAACCCGATGCACTAACAGGAGGAAAACTCGGGACAGACCGGGATCGGCAATGCCAACTGGCTGGCTGGACAAGTGACCAGAAGAACTGACCTAACAGTCCCAAACCAGCAGTTGAAAGGAAGGCAGGTTGACCAGGCTGACCACTGGTCACTGGGACAGAAGTGGTACTGGCCAGATCACTCTGCCCAGACACAAAGCCCACATGTACCCTGGTACCCGCTGCCAACATATCAACTGGCCTCTCAGCATGCTCTCTTAGAAAGCCGCGGTCACTGGCCAGACCAGTGACCAGTGATTGGTCAGGGACACTACCCGAAGGCCAGCATAGCTGACGTGCATGGTCAGTCAATTAAGCACAAGAAGGTAAACCTTCCTGGCTGGGCTCCCCTCTGACCCTAACAGACAAGTCTACAAGGAAGGAGGCACCCCTGGCCTAAAGAGACCGAAGTCACCGGACCAGGAAGAAGGCGAGGCTGGGACAAAGCTGGACTGGTCGAAACCAGAGAGCTTGACCCACCACCAGTTAAACGGGAAGTGACAGGTGGCCTATCACTAGCAACTGTCACAGCAGACACAGACGTAGAGGAGGCTTCCAATGAGACTCATATATGTCTCACTGGGAGTCTGTCCATAAAGAACAGACAGGACATGCAGAGTCTCGTGAACATTGCCTGCAAGAAGGGCACTGGTCATGTAAGTAAGAGACACTAAATTTATGACCACATGTGCCCTTCCGCTGGCCCTTCTTAACTGTCGACTTAATAGACGAAAAAACCACAAATGTTAACGTCCGCAAGGTAATAAATAATCAAATGATATTATAAAACAAACAGCAAAGAAAAGAACAATAAACAACGTAAAATTTAAAAGGCAGAAGACAAAAATATGTAGGCTAAAAACGACAACCAAATAATACGGATATGTAATCAGCAAAAAACGTCACGTGAAAGACTAGACGAAACTGACAAAACGTAACGAAAATACCGGCGGAAAAACCTACCGAACGTCAATTTAATGTGTTTAAAATACAACATGTACAGAAGAACAAGAAAATACGAAAAAAGACTGGTATACTGCCCTGTCAACGTAATTACTCTTCAAAACACGTGTACCAGCTGGGCGTCATATGAAGGATATGATACTTACGGGTATTATTGGATGGCTTGACTTCCTGCGCAGGTGCGTTAATGGAAGTAAGGATTGGTCTCAGAGGTGATTTAATTCTTTATTTGTGTATTGAAATGCATTGGCGCTAGTAGGAATATACGCTATATATATAGATAAGTTAGTTGAAACAAACTTGTTGTATTTTATGTTTGAATGTATCTAATTGGTTGCTTTTTATGTTCGATTGTATCTAATTGGTTGTTTTTTTATGTTTGATTATATATAAATGGTTGTTTTTTTAGGTTTGATTGTACCTTATTGAAAGCTTTGTTAAAATTGTTAAACGATTGACATCGGGATGGCAATTAAAAATATTTTG
>JAUMGZ010000023.1:0-34265 GCA_032359645.1 Pododesmus macrochisma | reverse complement strand
CAAAGAGTCGTATCTTAACTTTGTTTCAAGAACAAAGAATCACAGATTCTTCGCCCTTTTCTCTCAGTTTTTATTTACAAGACAATTCAAATTAAACACATATGCATGTGCAGAGAATACATCACTTAAATGAGTAACGCTATCAGTCAATTATATTAACCATGGCATTGCAATGCAAGTTACTTATCGCAGCCGAATATTCAGTTGCCATTCTATAAAAAGGCTATGAAAGTAAATGCAACCACTATAGCGTTCATGGAATTTGTTTATGTCCAGTTTACATCCAAATCCCCTATACATGCAAACTGAAAACAGGTCATTGCTTGTTAGACCACCAACCAAAGGCAAGGTAGCGTCGACCTACATATAAAATACAATGGCCGTTTGTAGTATGGAAAGTGTTAACTTTAGGGATCAAACTGGACCGCAAGTTATACGTGATTCATTCTATTATTCATAGAATAGTACAACCCTTTCTTATATGAAAATGATTTAGAACTTGACGTGTATTTCAATTCTTAAATTAATTATTGTTAATAACACACAGAATGATAATTAAATTTTCCTATTTCACGAGTCTCTGCCGAGTAAAATTGGAAAGAAAAATTAATTATAGAGTGCTGTTTTTTTGTTTGTTTTTTTTAGATTTAGCGTCCCTTTAACTCGTGTACAGGTCATATCGAGACGGTGTCTGCTTGTGACAGCGCGCACTTATGGCGACTTTACAGTGCTGCCTCACTGAAATATCACACCGCAGACACATTGACAGGATACTTCACTCGGTCACATTATACTGACACCAACCAGTCCTAATCCTACCCATTAATACTGCGCGTTAAGCAGGGAGCGAGAATAGTGCCCGATTTTAACCTCTTGGGATATGGCGCCACCAATATTTGAACCAGCGACCGCGGTTTCTTCTCACCAGTGTACCGACACGAGGCGAACGCGCTAACCACTTGGCTACCGCGCCAGTAATTATTGAGTGCATTATTTAACACATTCAATCAAGTCGAAAGTGGGAAATTTCTTTATATTATGCAAATCCTGTCCCTCAGAACTTGAGAACATGTCCCTCGGAAACGTATGTTCTATCTCTAAAACCATTTTACGAAACGGATAGCATGGCTCTTGATACGTGACCAGTAATACAAATTCTAATTATAAATCTATCGAAATACAAATTGATTCATCTGTATATCAATGTGTTTAATATATTGTTGGGGTATAGTTTTGTCCATCATTACCATCGTGAACCCCCCACCCCTCTTTGGATTTTTAGCTTTGCTTTACCGAGGTCTTGTCGATTCTAAATTCATTTGCTCTATAGCGGCCATTAATGACGGTTGCTTCGAAGCTAGACCTGGAATTCGAGACGGCGGTGTCTCAAAAAGAGTAATGACTCTTTTTTCTTATAAAAAGTATATTTATTGGAGACATGTTTTAGATTGAATTTTTGTATTTTTAAATCTCTTTTCGTCGTGTTATTGTTGGTATTGGTGGTGACGGTTACTGTAGAAGTTCAAGTTCAAGTTCGTTATTACTCTCTGACACACCTGAAGTGTGTAACAAGAGGTTATAAATTATTGACATTCAATTAAATGGCGGACAAAAGTCACAGTGATAGAATAACATCATAAGTGTTACAAAATTAGAAAAGAGTTTTCAAGAGTACCTCATTTAACAATACAAAGCTGCATTTAGTTTTCCAACCTGTACAGATTTTTCTTATAGAATGACATATTTTTCAATATACTTGTATTACATAAGTGTGTAACAACAGGTTACAATGATATGTTGCATCAAAAGTGTAGCAAAATTTAGAAATGACTATTAAAAAATTTCTTATTTAACAAAATACAAAGTTGCATTTAGCTTTGCAAACTGTACAAATTTGTCTTACAGAATGACATATTTTTCAATAGACTTGTATTACATAAGTGTATAACAACAGATAACACTGATATGCTGCATATCGTAAGTGTTACATGATATACGAAATAACGTACATGTACCAATAAAATACTGGCCGCGTCAAACCTCAAGACGGTAATCTTCACGCTCCCTGCTAAGTGTTCAGCATCACTGGGTAGGAGGAGGACTGCTTGGATTGGTGTCAGGATAATGTGAGCGAGTGAAGTAGCATGTCAATGTGTCTGCAGCATGAATTTTCAGTGAGACAACACTATAAAGTCGCCATCTATACGCACCGTCACATGCAGCCACCGTCTTGATATGACCTTTACATGAGTTGAAGGGACACTAAACCCCAATAAAACAAACACACTTATATACTGTTATGCAATTTTTGTAAAAACTAACATCGTGTTAACCGTATGAATAACGTTCAATGATCCGTTTGCCGACACAGCTTGACATACACGACATAGTGTCGATCGATCAATCTATGCTAGACACATACATCGGTACACCCGCCGTAAATATCCATTATAAACCAAAGTACGTCCATTGTCAATAACTTGCAAATTTACAACTTCTATAAAAAATCAACAGCCCGAACATTTAATAGCTACACACTGCTGTTTTCTGTGCAGTAGCTTGCACGCGAAGGACACATTAGTCGCTATTTGGTTGGTCTAAAACTACAAATTCTCTCAAGACACGCTGTGTTTGGACCAGGGCGCCATGTCCTTAATTCGTCAAGGTGAATGACTCTTTTCTCCGCGTTTTTTCACGGTGCGTGACTCGGTGAAGTTGGGTGTAAGTAATGTTGCCCCAAGCTGTGTTGCATAGAGTAACGCAATACAAGTACTGACCCGGATCTTTAAAAGGAAATACAGCTTTGTAATTTGTAACTTTTCGGAATGACAAAAAAGATCAGGACGCTGACCAAAAGTGAAAACTAAAATGATTTTAGTGGCGGAAACGCAAAACTGTTTGCATCAATGACTGCTACCTAACTATATAAATATATTAAATAGGTTTAGCTCAGTCTCTTTTTAATTTTTTAACTACACTCATTGTCTAATCAATAAAAAGAATAATTGAAATACAACATATTGCAAATACTCCTCTGTATATTCTCATTCCAGTTTTATATAGCTTGATCTTCGCAAAATCATCTTTACTAAGATGTGACGCATTTGAAGTAAATTATATAATAAAGAAAGGACGGAGTGGATAGAGCCCAAGTCATAGAAAAATCATCATCGGAAAGCCGAGGTTGATCGCACCTAAATGGAGGGTCATAAAGAAACATTCGTAGAGTACGGGCGACGTAGATAAACGACGAAAGCTTTCTCGAACACATCTAGTTAGAAAAAGAAAGAAAAGAGAAAAAACCGGCATTAAACCAGTATCACAGATTCTGAAAACACGGTATGTTTGTGGATCAACTTAGAACAGCCACCCAGCACAAAGTCATGCGATGTGGTTAAACTTGTAATGCGAATCAGGAAATGTAATACACGTTTAACATGATCCAACATGATAATAAAACAAGTAATTTTTTGTCATAATTTATTTAATAAGAAAAACATTTAATGTTTTATTTGTGAACATTATGTTCATTTATACAATAGAAAATACACACTGTCAAGTTGGAGTCCAATTATATTTGATCATTGAAGATACATGAATTGGATACACGCACCGCCTTACAAATCAACTTTCGTCATACATGTAAGTATTTAACATAATCTAGCGAGTTTACCTTTATGAAATAACAACATGATGGATCGCCACAAGCTGTATTCTAAGAACTTCCTAAGTTTTATCTGGGACTATTTTTGTGAGGGAGGGGGATGCGGACAAATGTATCGCTCCGCTGCTGCAGCATTTTAGACGTATTGTACATCAAATTTTGTACAAAATTATACCATTACAAAATTATCATATACATACTAGTAAACATTGAAAAAACAGTTTAACAAAGAAGGGCATGAATGTTCAAATTGTTCTTTTATTTCAGTATGTATTCGAATATAAATCTTCCATTTCTAGTTAATTTTATTAACGATATCACATGGTCATACATTTGATTAAAATGCTGAGCATATCCCTCTTTATACATTTGATGCACTGACTTTTATATTTATGTTTCTTTAATTATTTTATATGCATTTGATCGCTACTGTATAATGTCGATAGACAAATAATCGCAAACCATTGACACAGTTCATCCAATACGTTCAATGCTGGTATGCAGCACAGACCTGTGTATTGATGACTGTTAATCACATGACTTGGAAATATGTCTCAGATACTCTTGGTATTTATTGTTTCAGTTGGAACTTTCGTAGGTGAGATATTTATTTTTTAACATATTTATATAATTTTAAACGCACAATCATATGAAAAATAGATTTAGATTTTCTGAAGTGCAGAGGGGACAAATTCACCGATTCACCGATGTCTGCATCTTAGAAAGCTGTAGCTTGTAGTGATGCCATTGTTTCACTTTCTCGTGTTTTTGGTTCAAACAATAATTCCGTCACTGATTCTACCAGTTATATATCTATATTGGACATGAATTAAGCAAGGCGTTTAAATAAGTTGAGATGAGCCAAATACGTATTATTAAGGGAAAATATGATTAACACAAAATTACAAAATGTGATTTGTTTAAACTCGTTTTCTCGATTTCAATCATCAAAAGCTTGCTTGATTTATACGCTTACTTTAAAATAACTCCTCTTTAATAACATACTGCATAATGAATTTATAAATACCTAGATTTTGCTACTATACTATGTCGTTTGGTAAAAAACTGAGTTAGCAAATTAACGGAATTGGAAGAGGTAGTTTTTTATTGACGTGCCTTACGAGCCAACATAATTTCAATTTTAATGTAATTGAAGCAATTGAAAATCACAAGCATACCTAATATTAATTATTTTTATTTACGAATCCGATGATGAATTGTATTGTTCACGTAAACTGGGCAATTTCTAAAACATGAAAAACAAATGTAATTGATCAATGATCAAAATGTTTAGTTTGGATTAGCAACCCTTTAACTCATGTAAAGGTCATATCGAGACGGTGTTTGCTTGCGACAGTGCGCACTTATGGCGACTCTATAGTGCTGTCTCACTGAAATATCACGACGCAGACAATTTGACATGATATTTCACCTACTCACATTATCCAGACCTACTCCTACTAAGTAATACTGGGCACTTAGCAGGGAGCGAGAAGATTGCCTAATTTTAAAGCCTTAGGTTTTTACCCGACGGGGAATCGATCCCACGACTGTGGATTCTAGCACGAAGCGAGCGCCCTAACCTATGAAAAATAAGTTGCTGAATGATTTTACAATATACCATAATTAATCGATTAAAAACGATTGTTAAAAAATTGAAGTATGTTTTATACATCATTTGTTTTCTTTTCTTTCATTACATTTATCTGTATATTACAACTTAATGGTTTTGGCTTAAACAAAAACGCTGATTAGACTGATTCTCTCCCTTTGTTACTTTTTTTCCACCAGGGCTGCGCTGCGTTATACAGTTTTTGTAGCGGAGGAGAGAGCAGCATATCAAAGGGAAAGAACCAGTCAAAAACACTGATCTGTTGCGAACAAATGTAGACGTTTAGACTGGTTCTCTCCCGTTGTAACTTCTCTCCACCAGGGTTAATTGCGCTCCACAATACAATGTTTGGCGGAGCGCCGCCCTGGCGGAAAGATAGAGAACAGCATAACAAAGGGAGAGAACCAGTCAAAGCAGACGCTCGACAGCGGCTTTAATGTTTGCCATTTCTATTTTATATTTTCAAACTAATTAAATAAAAAATGCTCAATTTTTTTTCAGCGAACGGAAATGTTATATTTTTCAACGGACAGTCTAATGCGTTGCCAAGAGATCATGCACAGTTTTGCTGCAGTCTGTACGGGATGTCGTTATTCAAGATAGAGAGTGAATCTCAAAATAGCGTCTTCGAAGGATTTCTAAGGTCGATCCCTGGGTATGTCTAATTATTTCTCTCTCATTTACGTACATTGCCTTGCTAATATGGTGGCTGATTTATGTCAATTTGGTTGTATATGCTAACTATTTCGTGTGTCGTCGTTTCGTTGTTTTCTTGGCTTCACGTCTCTTTGTTTTTAAGTTTTTAGTTTTTTATTTTGTGATGGAAGCAAACAACGAAGCGAACAGAAGAACGAAAAAGACTCGATACAAGTTACCACTTAATTGTTCTGATCACCAAGATAAAGACAGGACACGGAGAGAAAAACGAACAAAAGTTTGGCAATGAAACACACGTGGCATTACAAACAAACGAATTTGTGCGTGAATGAGTTCACATCTTTTATTGAGTTTATCTTGCTTTGGGATAGTTCAAGTTAAACTATTTCAACTTGGGTCAATGTTTGTAATCAAACATAACTTATATACAATTATTTTCAAATATTTAAGTTGACTGATTATTGTATCTTAATTCTTTTTCAGCGTTTCTGCTATCTGGTTGGGGCTATTCTACAACGCTACTTTGCCGACAGCAGACGACTTCTACTGGACGGACGGTCAACAACCGACATGGTCGAGTTGGAATAGCAGTGAATTACAAACCATTTTGAATGGTACCGTGAATGAGACCGTGTGCATCAAGGGTGTTCTTGGAGCGGTGTCTGGGTTATATTGGATCCCAGCGTCTTGTGAGGAAAAGCACCTGTACGGCTGCCAAGCTGGACGTAAGAAACTTTTTTTCTGTCCATTGTTGAAATTATATACAAACAATATGAATGCACGCACGCACTCACGCACACACGCACACACACACTTTTTTTTTTATCTTTGGTTGAATCAGTACATAGGAGGATGTGACTGTAGCAGATCATTACACAGAAAAAAATATATGCGCGGTTTCCATGCATGGCTTTTTCTCTTTCCATGTCATTTATCACATATGAAATGTCACGTATAAAATGTCATGCGACATACTTTCCATGCTATACACATGCGTACATAACATGAGCATTTTCATGCTTTTTTTGCATGGAAATAGCATGTTCAACCAATTATGCGAAAATAGTGTGTGCCATGTTGAAAAAACGCTTGGTTTTCACATTGAAACCATGCTATTAACGCAAGTGAATCATGTAATTTACACACATCGATATGACATGTTGCTTCTTTCTGCCAATAACCATGTGTAAAAAAAACCCCGCAAGGTTTCTATGCGTGCCATTTTTTGCCTATGTATGGGAAAGTAAAACATAAAAACAACAACTTAGACAGGACAGGAATGTTCACATCAATGCTTGTTATAGGAAAAGAACAAACAAGTTGGCACCTTGTTCTATCAAACCTTACACATTATAATGTCAATTAGTTACTATTTGTAGACTCTAGCTTCTATGTTCGTATATTGATAAGGTAAAACTGAAATTTTGTTGAATGTGAAGTTAAGAAATGATTGTTCCACACGTTTGTATTTCGAAGTTTCCTAAACTTGCTCTGTGTGTTTGTTACTTCACAGTAAACAAGTCTGATATTAACGTAACCGTTCCGTCTAACGCCGCTGATGCATGTCCCAAACTTCAGAAACTGTCGGGGAAAAACATCGTGAGAAATGGAACACAGGCTTTACCAAGTCACCCAACAGGTAAACTTACAGTATTCCTTTCATAAATTAACCCAATCTAGGCTATTCTTATGGATTTTCCCACATTTATGTCTTTTGTGTAACACATTCAAGGTTATATCAAGACGATGCTAGCTTACAAATTTGAATTCTGATTCAGGTTTCTATTTTACGATAGACACATTGACACGATATCACGCATTGTCGCAATATGCTGACACCGAGGAGACAACAGACTTTTGGTTTAACTAACCAATGATCTGTTCAAACCACATTGACAAATATCTTTTGGTCTATCGACTGACTTGACGGAAAAACTCACACTTTTTAAATATATAACAAGGATTTAAATTAAGACTGACCGTTAACAGAAGTACAATAGCTCACCATTTTTGCGCAGACTTACAGAAAGGTTGAAAGTGACATATATTCTTTAAAAAAAATCATTCAGTTATAAAATTCGAATTGTGGTTTGAACAAATTCAAATTAAATATAATTTAAGTAATAATTTATGCAGTGTTGGAGTGATATTCTTTTCAATTTTGAATGTTTAAACAAATGTTTAAAACTCATACATTAATTTCTTTGCAGTAAGCAGCATGACATACGGGTATTTTGATATCCATGATAAAATTTACGCCATGGGTAACCAGATCGGAAGCTATATTGTGGACACAACGGTTGATTGCGCGATTCGATGTCTCGGAAACACTGATTGCATAGAGGCGATCATAGTCTCAAAAGTGCTTTGCATTTTATACAAACAATGAAACTTGATGTCTAGAGATTTAATACTTTCAATACAAACAAAACGAAGCTCTGTTGATTTTATTTGTTCGTATCTTATCGTACGATCATTGTAAGTAAATATAAGCATGGTTGTCTTATACATTTATCTTATCTTATACTTTGTATATTGATGATACTTTTTATTTGACTGTTACTCCGAGTTTGGGTTAATTTCAAACGCAACTCCGGATTCGTTTCCTGCTTTGCCTACATTGACCTTGAATATTCTGTTGGTTACATATTGTTAGTACTTAAGAGACTGACACCTGCCAAATGAGGAAATTGAACACTAATTAATCAAGCGTGAATGTATAGCAAAAACACCAGTTAAAGAACATTAAGGTAGACAATTATCATTCATTTAATGTTAAATTGTTTTGGGTTTGTAAATTGCATTTCTGTAGTACAAGTTGACTCTGACTTTCTGTCCGTCATAATATATGTTTTGTACGGGAGGAAGTCGACCGATGCTGGTTTAATATGAAAAGGGGATATTTTTGCAACGTTATCAAACGCGATTTAAAAATAATTTACAAACATGACTTAATTATGGTTACGTAGCACAAGGCACACCGTACCTCTCATGTCACATGTTTATCAGTCAAAGATGGTTTCACCATTGTCCCTGGAAATACACATATGATTGATAATAGCCGCAGTATGGCAAGCCATCGTGGACAAAAATAGGGATTTTCTAATATTAATAATTCATTTATTAATATTAAAAAATCATTTATTAATATTTATACATGAATTCTTAATATTTATAAATGAATTATTAATATTTATAAATGGATTCTTAATATTTATAATTGCCGCCATTTATTAATATTAAAAATACATTTATTAATATTTAAAATTCATTTATTAATATTTAAAATTTATTAATATTTAAAATTCATTTATTAATATTAAAAAAAACATTTATTAATATTTATAAATGAATTCTTAATATTTATTAATGAATTATTAATATTTATAAATGAATTCTTAATATTTATAATTGCCGCGATTTATTGATATTAAAAAATCATTTATAAATATTAAAAAAATCAGCGCCCTCTACAAACGAACGGCATAAATTATTGCTCCCCTTAAAAATGACGGATACTATAACGCAGCTCTACAGGGTTGCACAAGAGACAAGGAATGCCCTTACTGAAAGCGTTTTTAAAATATTATTATTTACACAACTGCAGATTTCAGTGAAGTGTCTGTCCAAGCGACACAGGACACCAACATATTTGGGTGCGACATGCAAGCCACCTCCTACTTTCACTTTCGGTATCGCAATCGAGTGCTCGTAACAGATTATCCACTTCGTCGCTATTATTTGCAGTAACAGCGGTTTCAATTTTTGTCAGCAAACGACATAATGCATTTTAATGGCCACCATCTCCTATTTTTTGAAATTGCTAGGCCCAAGTCCTTAAAGGCCGAGAGACCTAGCCCGACTCTAGCTCTAGGAATGAATCAAACGGGAGCAGCTCTTGTCGGTTAAATTCACAAAGTTATTTATAGGTATTTTTTAATTTTCATAAATGAATTATACATAATAATAAATGGCAGTATTTATTCATAATTTTAAATGAATTATTGATATTAATAAATGAATTAATAATATTAATAGATGAATTAATAATATTTATAAATGAATAATTAATATTAAAAAAAGGAATAATTAATATTTAAAAAGGAATTTTTAATATCAAAAAATGCTATGCACTTTATAAATATCAATTAATCATTTTTTAATATTAATAATTCATTTTTTAATATTAGAAAATCATTTTCTTATATTACAAAATGAGCCAAAGAATTATAAATATTAATAAATGATTTATTAATATTAATAAAAGATTTTTTAATATTGATTAATGATTTATTAATATTAATAAATGAGTTTTGGCTTTCCATAACGCAGAGGTTATTTATGTTGTTGTTGGAACATCATACCGATGCCTGCTGGTTACAGTAATGTCAAACTATTGATAACATTTGTAGAATCAATAATTTCACAGGTCAAAATAATACCTCCCCCCATAAGCCTGCAGAAATTCGGAGGAAACTCGGGACTAAAATTTCTTTCACTTGGAAATAAACGCTTCCAAATTTTAAGATATAGCAACTATATTCACATTATTACACATGTTTGCGCGGAGTACATTATTTTTGTATCACGGTTTTTAGAATCGCCTACCAAATTATAACTGAAGAAAAACTTTAATACAGGATCAATAAATTGTATTTCAAATATTTATGTTACGATTATAAATGCATGCTATGAACCTACGGACAGTCGGCCAATCACTCTAATTGCACTGCGTATAGTTAATAGTAAAAGTCGCTTGATATAACTTTTTCTTAAATAGTAATATTAATGTGCTGTTTGCTTAAAAATGATATTTTGACTCTTAAAACAAAATTTGGACTGATGAACACCACGCATTACGTGTCTTATCTAAAATATATATACGCATGTGTTTGTGATGAGGTTGAAGGACGTCCTTGGCATCACGTGTATGACCCCAACACGAGATAGTAGGGTTTTATAGTGTCATCTGTCACGTCCGGTGAACACGTGACTATTTGAAGTGAACTTTTGTTAAAAGGTTTGTAGTGAAATTTCAATTAATGCTTTATAAAGAAACAGTACTTCTCTGTTTAGCAATACACTATTAAGTACATGGACAGTGAGAAAGACAAACAAAGGCGACGCACACCCCCATGCACCCCCTCTTCTAACCCCAAACACAGGAAAGGGAGTTAATTTCACACAGAAAACAAGTACAAACCAAACATTAGAGACAGCAAAAGGTTTCTAAATTTTATTTTTTAATTCATAAAATTTGTTAACGATATATCAGGAGAGAACAAAATACGTTTCACAACATTTACACAACTTTACATAATATGCATATTGATGTCAGTGCGCGCAAGACTTGTTCAAGGACCACGTGGCACACATTTATAGGCCTCCGGGGTTCCTGGAATGGCACGCTTGCTTGCAGGTGGTTCCATTGTCATGGGAGAAGGCATCAAGTGGTGCCAAAACGTGTCCAACTCTGGGAAGTATTTACAATGTAAACCTGGAGCACAGCCACAGTCGCCGTTCATCATATCAACGCCGATATCTTTGCACGTGGCATTGAGTTGGCGATATGGGCGGCATGTCACTAAAAGAAGAAAACACATAAATATCGATTACATCAATTAGACCAATCCATGTTTTTGCTTATTCACGTTTCAAGTAAATGTTTGTTTAATTTCTTTGTTAAAATAGGGACACACTTTGCGTAAATTTCTTCTGTATCAGAAAATATTTGAAGACCATGCTAAATATCGGAAAGATATGACGGAAAGAGGAGAATCAATACATCGGTATAAAAACAAGAGAAGATCAGACGCAACAAATTCAGTTTATGTTTCAGGCTGCGGTAGGTCAACAACAGAAGACTTTTCTACGATGAATAGTTGAATTGTGTTATTCTGGTTACTTATACAATGTCTTTATTGTCGCTATTGCACACTTTTTCAATGGCTTCATGTGATTTGGGGCATCCTTAACTTTTATATGTCGTATTCTGATTGGTTAACTTGCCTGACTACATACGGCTATGTTCGTAATCTTGACAGGGTAAAAAAGAGCATCCCGTATGACCACAAAGCTGTACCAGAAGTCACCTGCATAAACAATGGCGTCAACGACAAGATCCACAAGTCACTCAGAGGAAGAAATAGAGGCAAAACGGGTCAAATTAGTGTTCATCATGGCTTTGTAGTATGACAAATTCGTTATACAGGTTTTTGACACGGTCCTACCTTCCCGTTCAGAATCATATGTACCCCTCGCCTTCGGCCCAGCTCATAAAACCCTGACAGGGAATATAAGACCGTGTGCCGTGCTATAACTCTTACCACTTTGGTATATATCTTGTTCTACCGGCTGCAGAACTGGGTCGGGCATTAAATGGGCCTCATCACGTTTTCCGACCAAAAGAAACATCGGAACCTTTGAACAACAAGTGTCGGTGCTGCAATCCTTGTCCGTGTGACATTGCCAATCGGCTTCCTTTACAGCTGAACACACATAGACCTACAATATAAAAGTTTTGTAGCGGAAATTAAATGTCTACACATTTCTTTCAATTGTATCTGTAACCTTGACTTTCAACATATAGATAACATGATTTGAAATACAAAACAAGATTTTACCAAACGAATAACACGATTCAAAATGTAACTTACATTTTTTTTAAACAAAATTAGCATACGTTATGAATATACTTCAAAAGTGTTTAATTATAAATCACAAGAAATTTCTCATTATGAATCACAAGCTCGCGTATGCATATCAAAAGATTTTGTATATCACAAGGTTTCGAACACAAGCAACAAGGTTTGAATATAAATAACACGATTTTAGATATAAATCACGGATTTTTGAATTTAAATTACAACATTTGGAAAGTAGATCCCTTACGCTATAATTTAAATCAATGCTTGACATGACAAAAAGAAGTTATTTTGAATAAGAAGTTATACATACCATACACAGAAGAAAAACAGCTTGGTTGAACATCGTAGTAGTGTCTGTTCGTAAATTAACTTAAGAAATAGAATGATAAGTCACGGTTATATATGTTGAGAGTAGACCAAGAAAGAGATAAGTAGATTACGTTTTTAAGAACATTTAAGGCCAAGGAAATCTAATATGATTAAAGTATATTGAATTATGTTGAAATACATGACAATCCTCTAGTGAACTTGGAACTGAAAATTGAAAATAACAATAAATTGCAACGATAATTGTCAAAAGAGAAACACGATTTTCAAAAACTTTTAAACTTTGCACGATGTCAACTCTGAGTGAGAAAGGTACAAAACAAAGTTGATATCAATGATACATGTTATGTTTTTGACCAAAACACGCGAAAGTCTAAAGCTTGTCAATATGTAACCTCGCCTCGGCCTCGATGGTTTAGTGGTTAATTGAACGCGTACGCAGGATTTCTGATGTCTCGGTTGCGAGATTTGGGATTCGCGGCGCAGCCCAGGCACAGCCAGGTGTGTACTTGAGCAATACACCTAACTGAGAGCTCATATCAAGATGGTCCGTCAAATGGGAACTCGAAAATAATGTATCTTTAATTTTTCTTCCTTTGGTTTTTGTAGCTTTTGATAATTCATCTTTAACAGGTTATCTCTTCTTCAATTTCCTGTGTACAATCAGAGATATGATATTATATATCTGGTCTCTGGTACAATGCACTTTTAATGATTCATTTACGAAAGCTTCTTAAATATTTTAAATATTGCGTTTTGTTTCTTTGAATTAAAATATGATGTAGATGTACTCCATTTTAATGACGCATATGCTCATTGAAGTAGTATAACTATAACTTTGTGTGAGATAGAAATTTGACGTTTGAGCTTGGAAGAGTTATGCCTCTTTATTTTGATTTTGCTTAATTTTGGAAGGAAGAATAAACACTTTTTAGGTGCAAATCAGGTACTTTATATACATTGCGTGTTTGGTAAAAGATGAAAGTTGCTGATATTTACTGCGATGTCCTAGTCCTAGTCTATTGCCGACTTCTGTTTTCATTTCACACCTGCATGCATCCATCATTTATGAGTGAATCGTTTTTAGAATGATACAAAATTTGGTTTCAATTTCAAACACGCCCGAAAACTTTTATAACATGGTATTATTCTTTTTGATTGATAATGCCTTATGGGATACAATTATTGAAAGATTTATTGAGAATTATCTTTTAATTCGTACTTGCTGTTTAACGTTATATTGGAAAATAATTGGTTAAACATCGTTACACTAGAGTTTACGGTTGCTTTATAGAAAGTTCCTCGTGAACATCGATATTTAAAAAAGAACAACAATTTAAATTGTTACTTACATTTTCATTGACGCCTGTTATTCCTTTCTGTAAGCTTTAATTAAACTGGTGTTAGTTTTTATGAAAAGCTAATTTATAGTAGTCACGATGTAAATTTTCCAATTAAGACGTCATAACCAGCTACTTTCAAACGCATTACTTTCGAGTGGCTCTAGACGAAAACGAAATGCGGCAACATATAACTTTTTATGTAAATGTCTCACCCGGACCTTGTCTTTCCAAAAATCAACAATAGCAAAACAGTTTAATCTGTTCTCGCACTCATTCATCCTTGAATCATTTTTATGATAAAATCAGAAAGAACGCTTTTGATTTGATTCATATGATACAGAGAATCTGAAATTCGTTTACATTTCATACGAGGTTTATGAAACGCTTCATGAGTCTGATATGAAATGAAAACTCATTACATATCTTCTATATATAATTCACCCAAATGAAAATAATTCAATATTGTAAAATACGACTTGCCAAAGCCATGTAGAGAACAAATACAACAATTTATATTTGTGATTTGACAACATTTTTAAATGCTCCTCTCACTCTGCTAGTTTATTCTGGTGGTGACTTTTTGATGAAGCTACTGTTTGTTTGTAAATAATGTTTGCTCTGTTGATCCTAGCTATTCTTCTTGATTTTAATATTATCCAAACACATAGTATCCATTTTTAGAAAATTAAAAGAACCATCGACTACACTTGCACATCACATAGCTACATAAAATGCACCTGATTAACATTTCAATACAATTCAGTCCGATGTATTTACGTGTAGATTAAAAAAATTTGCTTACGACAAAAATGAACAAGGCTGGAGTTCTAGATTTTAACACCGATAACTGCTGATAACGACAAATCTCTCAGTATATTGACAATATACATATATGGTTTATTTATTGACTTAACACTGTATCACATTTTCTTTATTTTCCAAAGAAAACGTACTCGAATGGTTTAATTGATAAATTTTACATAAATATAACGATATATAGGAACCTTGGCAATGCGTTATGTTACGCCTTACATGAGAAACATAAGTGGGATACAGAGCTACACTTTTTTAGAATTTGTTGTTGTTGAATAGTTGTCTCAACAAAATTTGAGCACTTTTAACAGTCTGATATCTTTTATTTATGCACATCTTTGAATAAAGAATTTGAAAATATAAATAATAAAGCTAATATTTAATGACATATATGCAAATTCTCTTCAAATACTTTGCCTGGTACTTAGTAGGGAAAAAAACCCGCACATGTATGTACGTATAAGAAATATCATTAAAATAGACGATGTGCATCTAAGGTCGTTCGATTTTTGAAAACAGTTGTTTCAATATGTCAAAATGTCCAACGTGACAGTCCTAAGACACAATTTTGGTGAACAACTTTTACATTTGGGTACATCTAAAAATCTAGCCCGATCATTATCAGGTACTTTCAAGTATCCTACTTTTCTAATAGGCCAGAAAGTAAGATGGGAAGGTTTTGAAGATTACACCTTTTCAAAAGTCTGCTTCAAAAGTCAACAATTGAATAGTTTGTATTATAGACAACTTCAGACTTCACACGTTATATCAGCGAAAGTCGCATTGTCGATCTTTCATTTGCGAGACGAGGCCATAACAAAAATCCAAACCAAAGTCATCATCGCGGCTGATTTAAAAATCCGATTATCACAGTAATTCTTATACGACATTGCTAGAAATTCTAAAAAAATATTAGATATGATATCATATCATACTTATTTTAATGGTTTCTAGGGAGCAGAGATAACAAACAGATGAACGAAGATGATGACGAGGACTATCATTCAACAAGGTTATTAGTAACATTTAATCATTATGACAATGTATGAAAGATTGCCCTGAAAATTGTTGTATGCCTTTCAGTACATGATGTAAATACATTGCTATTAATGTCGATACAAGGAAATATACAGATAAGCATTTTGAATTACAGTTCAACCTGATCAAGCGATCACCTCTATAAAGAGACCTTCTGTACATAAAGACCACTAACATCAGGTCCCTTGAATTACACTTTTGTTTGCCTGTATATAAAGACCACCTCCATATAAAGGCCACTTTTTCTGGTCTTTTGAGTGGTCTTTATAGACAGGTTTGTCTGTATAGATAAAAAAATATTGCATGCTTAACCATGGACTTTATAACTGGTACTCGTTCATAGATAAACACATCATGTGTTTTGTGCAGTGATAAGCGATCAAGTAGACACACTACACCGATCATAGGTTAAACACAAGATAACGATTTTCAGTTAACAGGAGGCAGTTTGATACAATCGCCATTTTATTTTGAAAGGTAATTATTTCATTCTGAACGACACAACTTTATATGTACCGATCATTCTATTAAAAAGAAAGAAAACTAGATGTCATAGGATGCTTTAGAACGGAAAATGGCAGCACAACTTGTTTTAAGACAAAAGGGAGATTCAAATTGTATTCATCATCCCGGAAGACAAGTAGAATTCCAGTGTGAGGACTGCGGCGGTATGCTGACATGCGCACTGTGTATCACATCAACAACGCACCAACGACACGTGTTTAAAAAGCTGAACGAAGGACTCGATTTAAAAATACAGAACATTGACTTATACTTACAAAATATAGAAAATCAGACAATTCCTGAAATTAATCGCGAAATCAAATTGATTGATGATAACATATCGGAAAACGAAAGTACGCATGATTCGCTGATCTAAAAGGTGATCGTTAATGGTGAACTTCTCAAGGCCGAGATAGACCGCCAGACCGTACAACAGAAGTCAATTCTTGATAAACGTAAACATGAAAACAATGACATTTACTCCGCTCACCGAACAAGTCTCTTAACCTTTAAACAGCAGTTGCAAAAGGAGAACGAGGAATTCAGAAAAGTCAGTAAATATGGAAGTGAATTACATGTCATTGACACAGAATCTGAAATATCTGGCAAAAACATAAGCATTCCAGTGACACCGGAACTAGAGTTATCCGTGTTTGAACCATGTAGCAACATACCAGAATGTATCCAACGGGCTGTCGGGTCAATAACAATCATTGGAACAAAAACGAAAATATCCGCTAAAGACACAGGGGATGATACACCAAACCCTAAAAAATCCGAGGGTAAAATGCAGAAAAGGGCAGAGAAAAGTGGGTCTGCTAATGAAAACATAACAAAGAAAACGGCACGAACGTGCGAAATCAAAACTGCGATGACGGCATGTGCTAATAGGGACAAGGCAACGATGGTCGATCAGGCACTAACAGATGACGATGTTATGAAATTGTATGACATGCGGGGAGAAAGGGAAACATTTGTAGTTTCGAATGAACCGATTGAAAGGTCTTTTTGTCCAGACGATTCATGGATACGTCCGGGCGGATCATCAAACGGTCAGGTTAAAAAAAGTTCAATGTAAAGAAATAGTTTGGGACACCATCCTGAATCTAAGCACAGACGAACTATGCTGTTGTTTATATAAAGGCAACATCGTCCTAAAAATCAACACAGAGAATGACGATACACACGTTTTATTCAATACAGAAGAGAATCCACGGTGTATTTAATACTATGGTGTCATCGGGGAACTTTGTGATGTGTTCCTATTCACGGTCTGCATATACTTACCGGCACTACACATCTTGAACTCCTATTGCGGCAATCTTATCACGCATCGCGTATCCGCGAGCAGTGATGACCACCAGGTGGCGTTAGCTTGTGACTATAGAATTATCGTACTGGAGGAAAAATTGCGCGAGATGTATGACTACAAGGGGCGTTGTGTGAAAACAACTGCCGGAAAGAAACGAGGAGAGTTCAGATAGTATGCGGTAACATTCGATTCATACGAACCCCCATGTCGCTGATTACAACAATAGCGAGATACACGTGTTGGACGGAAGAACAGGACTGTTTCGCAAATCTCTCACTTGTCAGTGGAATGGAGAAACCCTCGTGTCTTGGATTAAAAGTTGTTGATAGTCTCGTGGTAGGGTATTTTACAAAGAAAATCCAATACACACGCTACGTCAACAGTCGTATTTGTACATGCATGTGGCGTGATTTAAAATTAAAGATGATTAAGCTTTGCGTAAGTTTAGGAGTGTTTTTAAATTTCCCCGTTGATCAAGTCGTTTGCAGAGGCCTGTCATATTCTGTCTGCAGTTGAAAAAACTAACAAGATGGATATAAACACTGTAGGGAATCGAACATTCGGTCACAATCGATTCTTCATTTATCGTGTATAGCATTTTAATGTCAATGATTTAAAAAATCTAGCTTTTATGAACTACACGAGATTTAACGTTTAATATTCACGATCGAATATGTTTACAATCATTTAGCAGTGTGAGGTTTTCAGTTAAGTGGCACTCATGTTTTACAAGGCAACGAATTGAGATAGTATGTAGAACAAAAGTGCAATAAAACTAAACTCTACTACAATGTTGAAATATATTGTTTTTATTTTATACTTTTTGCTGTATATTTTTGCCCTGCTTCCACTGTTAAAATGGCTTAAGGTCAAGGCGTTCATAACATACAACTAGATTGTGTAATGTCCAGCTCGCATCATATGGTATGTGGTTAGAGTTGTGAAACATCTTTCCGTAATATGAAGTGTCTTCGCTAGATCTCGTCATATATCGGCATTTTATAGTAATGTGGCGTAGCATTATAGGTAAAGTCGCCATTTGCAATGATCGACTGTCAACACTGCATAATTATGCTTGTCTTCATAAAGGGGAAAGAGAAACGTAAGTTAATTTGTTAATTCTTCAATGCGAAGAACAGTATTTAGGACATGTCGCACTGATGTTAGATGTCGGCCTTGATTAAATGTTTGCCGCAGTTCACATGTAATTCAGGTTATGTAAGCGGTCAAAATGGCGCCCACAGGACCATCGATTTACAATTGATCAATGTGTCATCTCAAAACCACATCTCAACAATAAAACGAACTTCAATTTAAACAATAACTTTGTATCATCTTCTCGTGCAATCTCATCACTTTCATAGTCAACCCACTAAGCTGCTTAGGTCTTAACCATATATATGTGTACATACGCACCAACGATTTCCATTTACCTATTTGTTACATTGACTGGAAAGATATATATACAAGTTTATACATTTATATTCAAATTGTGTTAACATGCCATCTTGAGTTATACGTATGATTATATGTTTTGTTAATGAGAGAGCTTACATGATTCTTGTTCAACTTGTTCACTCCATTTTATCTAATAAAAGTATGATATATTTAGACTTCAACACATGATTGAGTTCCTTTGTATCCATGGTATATCAAAGACAGGTGCAAAATGTTAATAAAAAACCTGGAGTTGCCTCCCATTATTTAGGTCTTTCCAAAATATATAAGCTCTTGGACTAAACAAGTTTTAATGCGGTGTTGTATGGTGACATGTATTGTAAATTTATGACTTGTCGCTTTGACCTTGACCCACATGTTCCTTGTAGTTTTTGGTTTTATACCTGTCGAAGAAAATGGTCAGTCCGTATGTCGTGTGATAATTAAAAATTTTAAAGTTTATTCTTCAGTTGTTTCCTCATTCATTTCCTATGTAATTTTAATGATTCATTTACGAGGTTTTTCTTCAACCAGGTTTGTCCAGTCTCATGTTGGAATTGGGAAGGTTGAGGCCTCATTAACCGGTTTAACCACACCGCCTGGTTTCGTGCTGGGTGACCGTACTAAGTAGGTCCGCATGGATTACTAGTCTCGATGATTGTTGTGATGTCGATTTAATTGCACTCCGGTGCTTCGTTGTTTGACGCAATTATTGATTGTTTGTCAATGTCTCTCGTTCTGTTGATTCTATTCATACTGTTGTTTAATAGTTACATGTTAGCGTTAGTATCCTTCGAATTCAAATTTCCTGTAGATTAACTCCATTTTAATGATGCATATTTTCATTAAATTAAGGCAATACGCGGGTCGAGAAACCCTTGGAAGAAAGTTTTTGGATATTTTCCTGCATGGTCTTACATAATTAACAAATATATTTTTGAAAAAAATATTAATTTTCATCGTCTTGTTAGTGGGAAAAAAAATTAAGATAATTCACTAATTTTTACCTTTAATGATATAAAAAACACTATTTTCAACAAAAAGTTGTAAAATTGATTCTTAAATGTGAAGTAGTTAATTCACATTCAATTATTTATCTTTTTGTTATAATAGAAAGTAACATAAAGGAGAAAAATAAATAATACTAAACAAAACATATAAGAAATATACTATAAAATTACTTTTCTCAAAAAATCCAGAAACAATTTCTTTTAAAACTGTTCAAGAGTAAGGTCATAATGACCTTGTTAAAAACAATAAATTATAGAAACATTGACCGCCAGGTTTTAAAACAATACTCATAATTGCAGAAAATTGCCAAAAAAACAACATTTTTCTTGTACCAGTTACCTCCCTTGTTGTCCTCAATACAACAGAACCAAATTTGTTTACTATAATTGCACACATCAACATAAAAGAAAATTGCAATATTACGCATGCATGCACCCATAACACCTGTTGCTACATTAATGTTGCGTTGTGATATTTTTCTCACGATGTGTGGCCCTTTTTACCTCGGAGACAGAGGCAAAGTTTCCAGCATGGTGATCGCATGTTTTGTTATTGACAGCACAAATAACGTATGTCGACCACAATCACTCTCTTTAAAAGAGATAAAAGTGTCATGAGTCATTATTCTTGTAAGCAATGACTGTTGATGGAAATCTGAGAATTGCCTTAATAAATAACTTTTCGAAGAACTTAGAAATTTGACATTTAAACTTGGAAGAGTAATGTCTCTTCATTCCGTGATACAACCCGTCAAATTAAACATTAGGCCTTCTAGTTAATAAGAAAAGTTTTGAATTTTGTTAAATTTCCACATGTTGGGTCCTGAGAATGGCGTCCCTGGGGACTAAGCCCCATTATATGACCAAATCTGAAACCACTTTCTTTAAGGATGCAATCTACTAAGTTTGTTTGAAATGTAGTTTCTACAGGGAGTCAAACATGTGTTTTTGGTAGGGTCATTTAAGTCAGACAGGTTGAAGGGTAAATGCCAGACAAAGATATGCACGTCCTTCAAAGGGGACGCTACGCTTGGGTCCCGTGTACAAGGAATTTTAACACACCCCCCTGGTACAATAAAGATCCCCATGCTAATTTCGATAGAAGAGTAGACGAAAACGTCGTTTTTCTGAACTATCCATATTGCTTTGCCTTCCCGTGCCTGTCTGACATACCGTTTCTCTTCCTGTCCTATCATTTGGTTTGTCTCCTTTGCTCTTTTGTCACGATATCGGTAAAATACTCTGAAATTGACGTAAAGCCCTCATTAAACAAACAAACAAACAAACATGTGTTAAGTTAGCATATTTGCTATATATATAGTTTTGAACTTTGATTCAAAAATTTGTAATCTATTTTTGTCCCCAAGGTCACGCCTTGAACAAAATTGGTTCTCCATGGCCTAAAATTACTATCTACTGAAGCATTTTGCTCTAGGCCAACTACATTATACGAATATAATTTGTTAACATTTTGTACTATTTTGTCCTCTAGGCCCATAAGTGGCTCCCCTGGAGGCCGAGTCCCATCAAATAAACACATCTGAACACCCTCCCGCAAGGATGCTTTCTGCCAATTTGAATAAATGTTAACAAGATATGCTCCAGCTTTTTTTGGAATTTTACGAGACACTCCTACATAAGGATATATGCTGATACAACTACTTAAAGCGGGGTCATTAGCGCGAATGTTTCTGCAGACATGCAGATGTGTGATTAGTGGGTGTGTGTTACGATGGCCAATAGCCTTGATTTGGTATAGTTCTTACTATTAACACTATATATTGATCTTTTAAGGGTTTTGTTATTCTTTTATAAAATAGGTAGTTTTATTTGAAGTGTTTGCCATCCTCTAGCTTTCATTTTATTAAATTCTACGTGCAATTGATTGCTTACACCACGTAAACGTGGTAAATGAAAATGAAATACAGTGAACATTTGACCAATGTGAAGTGAATTATCGAAGACGAAACAAAGAATTTGGTTACTTTGCCGCAGCAGAGTTCATGAGAAGAATTGGTAAGGTGCTTCCAATTGGAATGAAGCATTACGTCTATACTTTCACATGCTTGACTGTGACCTTTTGAATTCTAATCATAAATATACAACATTATTAAATAAACATGAATCATAGTTAATAGAAGTATTCTAAAAATAGATGGTCTGAGTTTCATTAAAACTTGTTGATCTTTGATTTATTTTCGAGCATTTTGCGTCTGTATTTTTAGTAATGATGATTTTGTTTTCACGCAATAAGGGAGACGGATTATTGTAAGTTTTTAGTTATTTCCTAATCCCACAGCTTGTAAATTGTATATGCATGTACTATATTATCGAATTAAATTACTGTTTTAACTAAAATACTTCCATAAGAAATGACAAACAATTATTTCATAATGTTATATAACTATATAATCAGAATTTAAAAGGTCAATCATGTGAAAGTATTGACGCTGTACTTCTTCACAACTGAAAGCATCTAACCAATTTCTTCACATGAATCAAATGTCAAATGCCCACTGTATTTCATCTTCTTTTACCACATTGACTTGGTATATGCAAGCAATAGCACTTACATCTACATTTTGTAAATGAAAGCTAGAAAATGACAAATATATATTGAAAATGACATAAAGTTTAACTACCTACTACTGTTTTATAAAAGAATAAAGACACCCCAAAAGTTAAACATTAAGCGTATATAGTAACATTAAGGCTATCGGCCATCGTAACACACACCAATTAATCACACATCTACATGTCTTCAGAAAACTCGCGCTTAATCGGTATCAGCAAAGCATGTTTATTAGAATTAATAAGTTTTATCAGCATTATTTTTAAAGTAGAAGTGTCCCGTGAAAACTCAAAATAAATTAGACAGATCTACCAAACACTTAACAAAAACTGTTCCTTTTACGTTTTTAAAGGGTACAAATCTTGCCCGAAGTAAACAAAAAGTGTTCCTATTTCATTTACAAGAATAGGGACCATTTACTCTTGGATTAAGTGTCCTACGTATCACAAAATAAAAGGACCAAACATGTGTACATCAAACAATTATATGTCTTACTGTATCATACTGTTACAAAACGTGTTAACGCTTGAACTGAAGTATTTCTTTGTTTTGTAAATTTAGGTACAAATCGTTAAAAGTGTGAACATGTCTTGCCAGACCTCTATCGGCCATCTCTTTGTACAACACATAACAATTATTATAACTTGCAAGTTGTGTTATGTTTGATTTACTTCTCATAAATAGGAAGAAATACGGTAAGTAGAAAGTGCATATTGACACACAAACGACAGCCCCATCAACACGTCACCATCATTATGAACTCTCCAACCGGAACGGGCATTAAAATGACAAACAAAGAGAATACGAGGAACTCGCCTATGACCCTAGGTAAAGCTACGAACCAACCATCATCAATGGACTCAAAGAGAATTTTGAAGAAGAGTCAAGTTTGTTTGTTGGTTTCATGGCGGTTTAACACCCCTTTAATTCATGTTTAGGTCATTCCGATACGTTGTTTGCTTGTAACAGTGCGCACTAATTGCAACTTTATTTTGCGTGCTGTCTCACTGAAATATCATGCTTCAGACACACTGACATGATACTTCACTCTGTCACATTATACTGACGCCGATCCAACCAGTTCTCTTTCTACCCAGTATTGCTGAGCACTTAGCAGGGAGCGAGAATATTATTAAATTGTAAAGTCTTAAGTTTGACGCGGCCCTAGCCTGAAATCGAACCAGTGCCTACCGGATCACGAGATAAACGCTCTACCTCCGAGCCACCGCGCCGGTAAAGAAGACAGACCGACGGACGGCCAGTCAGCCAGCCAGCCAGCTAGCCAGCCAGCCAGACAGACAGACAGACAGACAGACAGAGAATAAAAAGTAGCTGAAATGTCAATCAGATAAGTACACAAATTTAGAATTCATGTAGGTATGAACTGTATTCTCTCCGATCCATGGCTGATCCGTGACTGGTTACGTTGTACAGGCTAACAAAGTGACGATATATAGTTACATCAAAGTACCATAATTGTGTGGGAAAAACAAACAACAATGCTGTTTTCATCATACAAATTTAATTTTTTACAGTTTTAACAATCACAATAAAATACATACAAAGAGGTCTGGTTGCTTCCTGGCGCCTTTAATCGTTTAAAAGCCGAGTATTCAGTGACGATACTTCATTTCTCTTTTACTCCATATCTGGTAAACAAGTCGAGTATCGATGATTCTATATTTGTCCTCTAGTACAACGTTCTTATATTGTCCCTTGTATCTCATATGTGAATATTAGCCTGCAAAATTTCAATCGGAAATTGGTTACATGAACTAAGCACTTGATATCAATTGTATAAGGTTAAGCACTTTGTATCAATTGTTTAGAGTAGAAAAATCTAAATTATAGATACATTATAATGTATGGCAGATGTACACTAGGGATACATGTCAAACGTTATGACTGTTATGCAGGTGTAAATGAATATATCTGTGTATACGTTCATATACGGGCATCTGATATTTTATTAATATATGCAAGCTCCTGACTTAATATCCGTAATTGACTTGCTGTTATGACTCGTGGGAATCACTAAACATATGGACTTAAGCACTGCTGAAAATAACGTTTGACGTTTATTTTAAAATGTTTATCTTTAACTTTAAGAGTTAATTGCAAAATCTGTTTCTTCTATTATGACTCTGTCTATCACTCTCAACGGAATGCATACATCTGTGTTACTTAGTATTTTCCTTTGCAAATTTGTTGTAGTTGTAAATTTAACGACCACCAAGCATATTGATCTGAAATTTGGAGAATTAATTCCAAATCCAACTCATAAGAATATATTTTTTCAATCTTTCAAGTCGCAATCAGTGTACCAATGCATAAGCGAATGTGGCTACTATCGTATGTGTTTGGGCTTGTATTATTCGCCTAAGAAAAGCAAATGTCATCTTCGAAATTTACCAACTGATTTTCATGTCTACTGGTCTTACATAGAACAGCAGGTATATAACATCGACAAGATTCAAAAACATCAGGTAAGAAGTTAAACAATTTTTTTTTATATTTATGCTCTAATTATTCTTATTTTGAAAGTTACTCATTATTTAGAGGGGAAAGGGGATTGTAAAATAGCTGTATGTAAACATTTATGAAGTAATGTATAAGGGGGAAATGTTGGGTCGCGTTTTGCGAGACGTTTTGTAGTATTGGTCCATTCGTTCTCACCTTTTTAGGGGAGATTGGGTTATAACGTGTTCGTCCCTGTGAATGCTAGACCCACTTCCTTTTTTTATATAATCTTTCATTTTTATTTTTTTTGTAGGAGTGTGTTTTTTTTTTACTTTATATCATCGGGACCCACTTTTTGGCTTCGTGGCTTTGATTGATCTAGGTCTTGTTTTTTATAAATCCAATTTAACCTTCGATTCGTTGCTTGAATTTACGTCAAGAGCGGAGTCCTCTCTAAATTGGTCGGTTCGACGTCATTTTTAAAATTGCGCTTCACTCGGCACGTTCCTCCTGCTTGTGACTTATTGACAAGGCCACGTATAAATATATAGGGGATGGGCGAGTCTGTGCCTGACCCCTGTGGACGAGGCTGTAGTTTGTAAGTCAATAGCCTTCAATTTTATTGTTAAGACTGATTCGGTGTTTTGTATAATAATGTCTTCTCATGGTGTACTTTTACTTACATAATAATTTCTTCTTTCAACTTTTCTCAACTTGATGATCTCGCGTCTTTGATTGCTTTGGACAACGCGCGTTTGGATCAAAGTCATCGGTTACCACCATTCAATTCGTTGAATAAATGTCATAAGTTGTTCCTTGGTGGTTGCTAGTCTTGAATATATTTGCGCTGTTAATTGATGATTGCATTAGCCTTGACCGTTTGTCCTTCTGATTAATTTGTTTCAATGTTGTTGAGGGTGTTTGCTTTTTGTACGTCTGCGAATTCGACGGGACGTATTATTTATAGCGATTGTGTCCGTCTGTCCGTCAATAATATGTACTCCATCTAATACATTTCAGTAATCCATTGACAACCTTTCGTATTTCACATGCTTATTCATTGAGACCTAAATGTGGGGTGTGTACATGAATGATACCGGTCGGCTTATTAGGTGCAGAGTTATTGCCTTTTAGGGTAAGCATCTATCATGTTAAAGTTTGGGTGCAAGTATTGAAATAACAGTTATTTAGTGGACAAAACATAACTTAGATATATTTTATCCTTAAACAGTTTATATTGTATATCGAAAATCCAAAAGAGGGTTAAATGTTAAAGCATTGCAAAAACACAAAGGGCTTGCTTGGCTTGGTTCAAGTTGTATTACTGCAATTATTGAAAAAATGAACTTATATTTTGAAAGTGAACTAACAATGGCGCAAAAGAACCTGCTTGGACTTTGTTTTAATCATAATGTAAGTTTTGAAGTAAGATTGTTTTGATTGTGGTTAGAACGCTTGCTTCGTGTTGGTAGACTGGTGCTAGAATTTACGGTCTTTTGATCGAATCCTGGTTTGGTCAAAATCCAATACTTTAAAATTGTGTAACCTTGTCCCTCCCTGCTAAGAGCACATCATTACTGTGTAGGAGAAGGACTGGTTGTCTCGTTGTCAGGATACTGTGACCGCTTGAAGTATCACGTTAATGTGACTGCGGCGTGACATTGCAGTGAGACAGCACTATAAAGTCGCCATGAGTGCGCACTATCGCAAGCAGAAACCGTCTCGGTATGACCTATACATGAGTTAAAGGGACGCTTAATCCAAGTAAACAAACATAATTTACCCACCACTTTTACATCCTACTTTGGTCAATGGCAGTTCATTCGTTACTAGGCCTGGGAAGTTTTACGAGGTCCTCTCACGCAAGGCATTGGGTTTTGGTATCTTATATTTATAATATTTAACGGAGACGACTTGCAAGTTTGCTACATATAGCGCTGTGGAACCTTTGCGCATTCTATTCAGGGTTTCGTACGGGTGCATACTCTTATGCCTGGGGGTAAATAATGTTGCAAAAGACCGAAACTTGGACTTAAGGTTGACTTCTACGGAGAATCAAAGTCTTCGCTGATTTATATAAGTCAATTGACATAAATGCTTTTCATTTATGCAAAAATAAGGATAGATCAATGATCTCGTTTTTGAGATATAATGCAAACATTTACAAGATTTCCTTCAGCAAAACTACTAGCATATGGTCCTGTCACTTTGGAAAGGGTTGCCATATACACATGTGTAACAGAAAACGCTTACCGTATCGCGAGCACATGGCTTCGCTTCTAGTTTTGTAATAGAAGTTCGTGATGTTACCTTTTTTTTACTTAATAAATGTATAGTTGGTTAATTTTTTCTGTGTGCGTCCAACGTTTTTCTTATGTTTACCCACGTCAATGGAGTTACGGCTTTAGAATATCGTCTTGGTTTTTCGTATTTACTACTTTATTAAATTTGTTTATATACGTTGTATGTCTATACTGCAGACCTCTTATCTTATGTAAGAAGTTTTTAGGCTATTAGTCCAATCATATTAGCCCCAAGAGGGCGCCAACCTCAAACAAACAGAATTTATCTCAATCTTTTTTGACAATGTATAAGCCTCCTGAATTACATACTAAACATCGAGGAAATCGATATGGGGGAAAGGTCACAAATTTGACCTTGAAAACGACAAATTTTTGATTTAAGAATTACTAATAACAACCATATATGACCATGTTTATTGTTCTTACACTTTTTACACTTTATTTGGTTTTTTTTTTTTTTTAAATTAACATTGACATTTTCAAAATAAAAAGTTTGAAGGTCAAATAATTAAAAGATTTGATTTTGCACCTTACTTCTGCAAATTTTCTTGTTAACAAATGTCAGATTACGTACATAATTATATTGAAGAACTTTTAAATAGGCGTTTTGACAATGTATAAGTCTCTTGCATTACATACTTCAACATCCTAGACAAATCAAAATGGGGAAAGGCCCCAAATTCGACCTTGAAAACGACAAGTCCAATTTAAAGAGGTGCTATTATCTGTCTAGGTCATGCTGTCTGAACTATTGCTTGTCTAATAGAAGCTGCTTTTAACAGTTGCTTCTTGTTTCCAAATACACCCAACAAAAATGAACTAAAGACTTTGGGACATGATCTAAGTTTGTTTTAACTGATGGTAAATCGCTATTTGACGGATACATGTCTTTTGAGAAAGGTAATTGCTCAATGATATAATATATAAGCTTTGCGGCTGTTTCTATGATAGCATTTTTTTCTGATTGTTGATAACCAAGGTTTTTCTTTTTAATAAAAATCATTAATGATCTGGGTTGCAGTGGTCTTTAGAGTCGCAACGTTTGAGATGCCATCTAAGTCTGTTACCATAACAAGTGCCTGAAAGAGCTCGTACAACTTCTTTTTCATATATACGGAGATGTAAGCATTTTCCTCTCCACCAAATTCTTTCATTTTCTTAACAAGATCAGACACAGACAAGAGTTCATCTTCGTGGTCTTGTAAGTATTGAACTACCGATGTAAATGCTGCCTTTTGAATGTCATTTGTTGGTCTTCCAGCTTTTATTTATTTGGGTGAAGGACTTTCAAGACTCTGAAAAGCCCGAGGAATTTCGTTTACCCCCTGTTCTAAATTGAGTACTACATGGCTGTTGATAAATTGCATCGGCGGCATGAAAGTCATTTATCAAAGAAAGTCTTGCTTTAATTGTGTTTGCCCATTCATCATTAGCTCATCGTTTTTCACACACAATTTAAATACTTTCTTGAATGCCTATTGTTCTCACAGCATAAACATCGTAGCCTCGTCTCCGTCCTTACGAAACCCTAGCTCAGTGCCACAAAAGATGCAATATTCTTTGAAATTGAAAGTACATTGAGATCTTAATATTCTAAATGGGC
Organism: Pododesmus macrochisma; assembly: GCA_032359645.1. Lineage (NCBI taxonomy): Eukaryota > Metazoa > Mollusca > Bivalvia > Pectinida > Anomiidae > Pododesmus > Pododesmus macrochisma. The sequence continues at coordinate 4,963 of JAUMGZ010000023.1, read as the reverse complement.
TCTTTAATGACTCACTTTTGTGTTCCGATTGCCCTTTTCGTTTTGCAATTGAATTCTTGTAACAAAAATCACGCCAATACCTTTGATGAACAATTTCGCCTTCAATAAATTGCAGAGACAACCCTTGCATTCGACTTGCAGCATTGATACCAAGGTATCCTTTCTCTTCTAGTTGCACCGTTGCTTCCCCATTATTTAGCAACTTAATACAAATTGTACATCGATCCATGTTGAAAGCATATCTAAGAAATTAAAAATAATAATTTATAAACTATAGTCTAGTTATAACTAACAAAAATAGCATGTTTTGATAAAATAAAAAGTAGAAACAACTAACATATAATATTTGAAGATGATCCCAACGGGCTTCCATACCTTAAATTTGTGGGCGTAACTCGTTTTAACGTCTGCAAATAATTCTATTTTTTGGTTTTTGGTTTTTATGAATGAAAGTCATTCTTGTTATTTCTAATGAATTCATTAGTTTGCATTACATATAATTTAAATCACACTGAAAAAATATGTTTTACTGGTTTGGGAAGCATGGATGCAGACGCCAAAATGGCTAACTCGACAGAGTTCGTTGTTATTGTCGGAATTCATGTATAATTATTCTTCACACATATAAATCAAAGTAAATGATATATAATAAAACATAAAAGTAAGTAAACTTACCGAATTATGAAAGATGTTCACTGTTCTCTCAAGTTATGGGGATGATTTCAATGTCATGCCGACGACAACATTTGATAGAGTTATCTACCTTATTGGCTATGGCAGCGCGTCAGGATAACGTTGGAACACTGTAAATTTGCCGATTTTAAAATGTTCAAAAACCTCTTTACCCGTTCATCGATTTGTTTGTCGATTTTTTTATATGTTGTTGTATATCAGTATTTTAAGATAATAAAGCATAAAAAAAATTCTGTTATAATTTGTTTGAGGTTAAATCTTATTTTCATTAGACTATATGGTCTCATTAACCGGTATAGCCACATTGTCATGTGTCTTACTGGATTGCAGTCATAAGTCGGTCCAAAAAACAACCAATCGTTATGATTCCTATAACAATAATAATTACATCTATAGAGCGCTAATTTAAAAATACATTATTTTCAGCGTTTTACACAGGTTAAAATATTATCAAATTAAACATACATAAGGAAAAAATTGTTCATAATAAAAGTTAAAATGGGTTTTTTTTTTTTAAAAAACATAGACATGATGCGATTACATTTATGAATAATTCCTTCTTTTTAATTTGTATTCATTATTGTTTGATGCGGCTATAAAAATCCCCCAGTTGGAAAGACGAGTAGGCGGACACGCCGATGCTAGGGTTCATTCTTCTTTCTGAACTATCCCTATTGCTTTGATCTCCCGTTCCTGTCGCCGCGTCTCTCCCTATCCTATCGATTAATTTTTCTCCCTTGTTCTTTAGTCACCATAGCGGTGAAATACTCTGTTAAACATGTAAATATTGATGCAGCTTTTGTTGGTTTGTCAATGATTTGTGTTCAGACGATACCACTTATTGTGTTTTTTTGCATTATAGTCTATGTTGGGTTTATGCAGTAATGTGACTTGTGATATATCGGAGAGATGTACGCCACTTCCGCGTCAAGCTATTTGTGTGAAACATGGTAAGATTTTAACTGTATATTAAAGATTTCTTACAAAAGCCTACAATTTAACTGTCGGGTCAAGTTATCTGTGTACACATGGTAAATTGTTAACTGCATATTGAAGATCTCTTTTGTAAAAATCTCCAAGTAAACTGTCGAATATCATGGACAATATCGTTGTTTCGCTTCCTCTTACGCTGAGAAATGTTTGTTAACATAGCATGATCTATAAAATCTGAATGATGTGTACTTTGAACACCAAATACTTTTCACTACTAAACCCCGACAATAAACGCCAAACTTCATATAATGGTGCTCAATCTTCAGGGGCATCATAATGAGGCCAACATCGGGAAAATATACAAAACTTAAAAAAAAAAGATTTCTTATTCACTAAAATTTAATGCTTACATATATATGCATACATCTCAGTGCATGGAGAATAAATTTTATTCAAGGTTCATGTATGACCCTGGGTTGAAAAAAATAGGTCAAGCAGTTTGGGGGTAAAATTCAATACCACAAGAAATATGTTAACTTTTCAAATTCTGCACTGTGACAGTACCAATTTCAACTTAACTTTGAACCATCCTGAAGTAAAGACGATTAATCAAAATCCAGATGATAGGAAGCCATATTGCAAAATTGGTAACTAGGGAACCAAGTTCACCGAAAAGTTTTCGAAATGTCACAAAAACTTATAGAAAAATTAGAAATTTTACGTCTTATATTAAGGCAAACATAATTATTACATTTAACTTAAAATTCTACAGTTCAGGCAAAACTCAGAAAAATCTGATTTGAAAGCTTTTATGTGTTACTTAAAAAACGCTCCACGGAAAACTCTGACGACTATCTTTTTTAAAGAATACAAAAATGTAACCTGATTCATGCCTCCGATAAATATGATATTTATAAGAGGAAGGAGCCAAAACTCGGTGTGAATTACCCCGTCCTGAACCCCAGATCTTGCTCGCAGCTGCTGTCATTAATGGACGCAAGAAAAGAATCAATTTTGAATAGACAAGACTTCAGTAAATCAAAGTTATAGAGCCAATAGGTTATGAAGGTTATGATGGACAAAAACCATACCAAATAATAATACAAAATTTAAAATGCTTGTTTAATAGAAGTACGTGATGTTTCATTTTTTCAGTGTGCGTCCCACTTTTTCCTTTTGTTTGCAAATGTCCATGGTCTTGTGGCTTTTGAATTACGTCTTGGAATTTCGTATTTACTATTTTCTGTTAAGGTGTAGGATCAATTCTTTAAAATCATCCAATAAGTTAGCGTTAGGAAGGAAATTGAAGCAACGACAAGAACGGTATTACCTCATACAAAAGCTACATTGAACACCAGATATCTTTACGATACCATGGTATGAAAGAACACTTATAGACGACAATGAATAGAAGACACATTTTGAAATGAACGTCAATTTGTTAAAACAAACGATAAAACAAATTGTCTGAGTGATGTAAGATCATTGATCGTCGTTATATTTTAAGGTTTGGATTTGAGGAAATGTTCAAAAAATTATGGATTGTATGGAGATACCTGCTACAGAGTATATTTCTCCGGAAATAAAACAAGGTCGCTAGAAGATGCAGAGGTAATTGATAAAAACCAACACAAACAATAACTTAAGTTTTTCTTTTACTTCGATTTGTGTTGACAAAAGGTTTTTTATATCTATTTACATGCACTGTTCGTCTCTTTGTGATATGTAAGTATTAGGAAAATGGTCCAAAGAAAACTAAGAAGTTAATATCAAACTTTGAAGCCTTTTCTTGTCATGGTAGGGTCAAACAACGAAGGGTTGAGAAGTCATATAGATTCGATACATCCTATAGAGGGGACATTAAGCTAACGGTCACATTTATATATACCTTTAGGGCTTTCAAAAAATCCGAAATCAATATTGGAAATAATATTTTCAGTGGATTTTTCCCATACTAATCCAGTCCGTCGTCCGTCCGTCGTCCGTCCGTCGTCGTTAACGTTTAACATGTTCGACTTCTCCTAAACCACTGGACCACTTTCATTCAAACTAGGAAGTATCCCTAAGGGTAAGAGATTCAGATTTGTCAAAATGATGGGGACTGCACCCACAAGAGGTTCCACTAGGGGGCCAAAAGGGGCACCACTAGGGGGCCAAAAGGGGACATTTTTACAAAACTTTAAAATCTTCTCCTAATAAACTAGGTAGCCTTGAGCCTGATACTTTGGTATATAGTTACTGTAGGCATGGAAAACCAAGTTTGTTCAAGGCGTGATCATGGGGTCAAAAAAGGTTACACGTGTTGGGGTCAAAGATCAATGCTTTATATATGGCAAACATGTTAACTTTTCACATTTTCTTATCCAAAACAACTGAACCAATTTCATCAAAACTTAGAAGAAGTCGTCCCTAGGGGGAGGGAGTTTAGATTTGTTCAAATGATAAGGGGCCACTATAGGGATCATAATGGGTAAAATTTGAGAAAATATCAAAAATCATCTCCTAATAAACTAAATGGCCTAGATCTTAATGATTTGGTTTATACTAACTTTAGGGAATGGAAAACCAAATTTGTTCAAGGCGTGACCCTGAGGTATATGATATTTTTGTTTTGTTTTTTGTTTGTTTTTTTTTTTGTTTGTTTTTTTTTTTAATTTTCGGCTTCTTGTCAAACACTACTGGACCAATTTCAACGAATCTTGGTAGATGTCATCCTTTGGGGAAGGGGGTTCGGATTTATTCAAATGACGGGGCTCAATACCAAGGGAGGGTCACTTTAGGTTCCAAATTGGAAAAATTTGACAACATTTCAAAAATCTTCTTATAAACTATAAGTCCTAGTGCCAAATGCTTTGGTTTAAAGTAGCTTTATGGCACGGAGAACCAACTTTGTTCAAGGCATAGTCCCAGGATTAAAAATTTTCAAATGACAAAAATGTAAACATAGGCCCATTTAATCCAGATTGACGTTAATGCCCAATGGGCCTCTTGTTTGTTTTCAAGATTACCTTAGTTGTGAAGGTTCAAGCTAGGAAGCCCTGCAAAATTCATGTCCATGGATTAGGCACCAGAGGTCATGTTCGCATGTAACAAGACTGTGAAAGAGTTGAAATATGTAAATAGTAAATAAGCGTTTTGTGTATGTCCTACGACACAGAGGCATCACGGCGGGTGACACATGTGTAGCAGGAAACGCTCACCATATCGCAAGCACCTGGTTTCGCTTCTTGTCTTTTTAATAGAAGTTCGTGATGTTTCCATTGTTAATAAATGTATATTTGGTTCATTTTTCTGTGTGCGTCCAACGTTTTCTTATTGTTTGCCAATGTCCATGGAC